>PYHX02000242.1:0-24387 GCA_004302925.2 Cochliomyia hominivorax | reverse complement strand
TTTAAAATTTAACAAATTTCTGATTTTAAAAAGTTGTACTTTTTACAATTTTCTTAGTTTGGTGTAGTTTAAAACAATTACCTATTTTTTCGTAAGCTGTATTATTCCGAGCGTAGATTCTGATTGTTAAGTATTTTTAGAACAATTAACTTTTTTAAATTGAACAAATTTCTTGATTTTGAAAAATTGTTACAATTTTCAAAATTACATTAAAATTTTAACAATTTTATGATTTTATAAAATTGACTTTTTTACAATTTTTTCTAAGTTTGGTGTAGTTTAAATTCGATTGCCTATTTTTTCGTAAGCTGTATATCTTATGTGTACATTGTATTTTTAGAACAAAATTACATTTAAAATTTAACAAGTTTCTTGATTTAAAAAAATGCTTTTTAACAAGTTTCTATAAGTTTGGTGCAGTTTAAATCCGATTGTATCACTCACGTTAATAGATTTATATTATAAACTATTTTTAGAAACAAAATTACTTTCAAAATTTAAAAAAATTTCTTGATATTGAAAAATTGTATATTTTATAATTTCCTTAAGTTTGGTATGGTTTAAAATCCGATTGCCTATTTTTTCGTAAGCTGTATTACCCGTGCGCATAGATTCAGATTGTAATGTATTTTAAGAACAAAATTACTTTTAAAATTGAACAAATTTCTTTATTTTGAAAAATTGTACTTTTTAAAATTTTCTCTAAGTTTGGTATAGTTTAAATTCTGATTGTCTATTTTTTCGTATGCTATATCATTCTTGTTTCGTATATTTACAATGTTTTGTATCGTTAGAAACAAAATTACATATAAAATTTAACAAATTTCAGGATTTTAAAAATTGTAGTTTTTACAATATTCTCTAAGTTGGTATAGTTTAAAATCCTATTTCCTATTTTTTCGTAAGCTGTATCATTCATGTGCGTACATTTACATTGGTTTGTATTTCTTTTTCAAACAAAATTACAATTAAAATTTAAAAAAATTTTTGATCAAAAAAATTTGCTTTTTAACAAGTTTCTCTATGTTTGGTGTAGTTTAAAATACGATTGCCTATTTTTTCGTAAGCTGTATTATTCACGAGCGTAGATTTAGATTGTAATGTATTTTTAGAAACAAAATTACTTTTAAACTTGAACAAATTTCTTGATTTTGAAAAATTGTACAATTTTAAAAAATTACATTTAAAATTTAACAAATTTTATGATTTTATAAAATTATACTTTTTACAATTTTTTCTAAGTTTGGTGTAGTTTAAAATCCGATTGCCTATTTTTTCGTAAACTGTATCATTCATGTGCGTACATTTACATTGGTTTGTATTTTTAGAAACAAAATTACATTTAAAATTTAACAAATTTCATGATTTTAAAAAGTTGTACTTTTCCACAATTTTCTCTAAGTCTGGTGTAGTTTATAATACGATTGCCTATTTTTTCGTAAGCTGTATTATTCACGAGCGTAGATGCAGATTGTAATGTATTTTTAGAAACAAAATTACTTTTAAAATTTAACAAATTTCTTGATTTTGAAAAATTGTACAATATTCAAAATTACATTTAAAATTTAACAAATTTTATGATTTTATAAAATTATACTTTTTACAATTTTGGTGTAGTTTATGTTCCGATTGCCTATTTTTTCGTAAGCTGTATCATTCTTATGTGTACATTGTATTTTTAGAAACAAAATTACATTTAAAATTTAACAAATTTCTTGATTTAAAAAATGCTTTTTAACAAGTTTCTATAAGTTTGCTGCAGTTTAAAATCCGATTGTATATTTTTTCGTAAGCTGTATCACTCACGTTCATAGATTTACATTATAAACTATTTTTAGAAACAAACTTACTTTCAAAATTTAAAAAATTTCTTGATATTGAAAAATTGTATATTTTATAATTTCCTTAAGTTTGGTATAGTTTAAAATCTGATTTTCTATTTTTTCGTATGCTATATCATTCTTGTTCGTATATTTACAATGTTTTGTATCGTTAGAAACAAAATTACATATAAAATTTAACAAATTTCAGGATTTTAAAAAAATTGTAGTTTTTACAATTTTCTCTAAGTTTGGTTTAGTTTAAAATCCGATTTCCTATTTTTTCGTAAATTGTATCATTCATATGCGTACATTTACATTGGTTTGTATTTTTAGAAACAAAATTACATTTAAAATTTAAAAAATTTCATGATTTAAAAAAATTGTACTTTTCACAATTTTCTCTAAGTCTTGTGTAGTTTAAAATACGATTGCCTATTTTTTCGTAAGCTGTATTACCCATGCGCATAGATTCAGATTGTAATGTATTTTTAGAAACAAAATTACTTTTAAAATTGAACTAATTTCTTTATTTTGAAAAATTGTACTTTTTAAAATTTTCTCTAAGTTTGGTATAGTTTAAATTCTGATTGTCTATTTTTTCGTATGCGTATATTTACAATGTTTTGTATCGTTAGAAACAAAATTACATATAAAATTTAACAAATTTCAGGATTTTAAAAAATTGTAGTTTTTACAATATTATATGTTTTCGTAAGCTGTATTATTCACGAGCGTAGATTCAGATTGTAATGCATTTTTAGAAACAAAATTACTTTTAAACTTGAACAAATTTCTTGATTTTGAAAAATTGTACGATTTTCAAAATTACATTTAAAATTTAACAAATTTTATGATTTTATAAAATTATACTTTTTACAATTTTTTCTAAGTTTGGTGTAGTTTAAACTCCGATTGCCTATTTTTTTCGTAAGCTCTATCACCTATATGCGAGGATTGACATTGTAATGTATTTTTAGAAGCAAATTACATTTAAAATTTAACAATATTTAATTTTAAAAATTGTACTTTCTTTCAATTTTCTTTAAGTTTGGTGTAGTTTATGTTCCGATTGCCTATTTTTTCGTAAGCTTTATCATTCTTATGTGTACATTGTATTTTTAGAAACAAAATTACTTTTAAAATTTAACAAATTTCATGATTTTAAAAAGTTGTACTTTTTACAATTTTCTCTAAGTTTGGTATAGTTTAAAATCCGATTTCCTATTTTTTCGTTAGCTGTATCACCTATATGCGATGACTAACATTGTAATGTATTTTTAGAATCAAAATTACATTTAAAATTAACAATCTTTAATTTTAAAAATTCTACTTTCTTACAATTTTCTCTAGGTTTTGTATAGTTAAAATCCGATTTCCTATATTTTCGTAAGCTGTATCATTCATGTGCGTTACATTTACATTGTAATGTATTTTTAGAAACAAAATTACATTTAAAATTTAACAAATTTCATGATTTAAAAAATTGTACTTTTTACAATTTTCTCTAAGTTTGATTTAGTTTAAAATCCGATTTCCTATTTTTTTCGTAAATTGTATCATTCATGTGCGTACATTTACATTGGTTTGTATTTTTAGAAACAAAATTACATTTAAAATTTAAAAAATTTCATGATTTAAAAAAATTGTACTTTTCACAATTTTCTCTAAGTCTGGTGTAGTTTAAAATACGATTGCCTATTTTTTCGTAAGCTGTATTACCCATGCGCATAGATTCAGATTGTAATGTATTTTTAAAAACAAAATTACTTTTAAAATTGAACAAATTTCTTTATTTTGAAAAATTGTACTTTTTACATTTTTTTCTAAGTTTGGTGTAATTTAAAATCCGATTTCCTATTTTTTCCTTAGTTACATCATTCTTATGCGTACATTTACATTTTTTTGTTGTTTTAGAAACAAAATTACATTTAAAATTTAAAAATTTCTTGATTTTGAATAATTGTACTTTTTACGATTTTCTCTAAGTTTGGTATAATTTAAATTCTGATTGCCTATTTTTTTCTGAAGGTGTGTCCTACTATGCGTATATTTACATTGTTTTGTATTTTTAGAAACAAAATTACATTTAAAATTTAACAAATTTCTTGATTTTGAAAAATTGCACTTTTTAAAATTTTCTCTAAGTTTGGTATAGTTTAAATTCTGATTGTCTATTTTTTCGTATGCTATATCATTCTCGTTTGTATATTTACAATGTTTTGTATCGTTAGAAACAAAATTACATATAAAATTTAACAAATTTCAGGATTTTAAAAAATTGTAGTTTTTACAATATTCTCTAAGTTTGGTATAGTTTTTTTTCGTAAGCTGTATCATTCATGTGCGTACATTTACATTGGTTTGTATTTTTTTTTTTTTTTTTTTTCAAACAAAATTACAATTAAAATTTAAAAAAAATTTTTGATTAAAAAAATTTGCTTTTTAACAAGTTTCTCTATGTTTGGTGTAGTTTAAAATCCGATTGTCTATTTTTTTCTTAAGCTGTATCATTCTTATGCGTATGTTTTTTTTTTTTTTTAATTTTTAAAATTTAACAAATTTCATGATTTTAAAAAGTTGTACTTTTCACAATTTTCTCTAAGTCTGGTGTAGTTTATAATACGATTACCTATTTTTTCGTAAGCTGTATTATTCACGAGCGTAGATTCTGATTGTAATGTATTTTTAGAAACAAAATTACTTTTAAAATTGAACAAATTTCTTGATTTTGAAAAATTGTACAATTTTCAAAATTACATTTAAAATTTAACAAATTTTATGATTTTATAAAATTATACTTTTTACAATTTTTTCTAAGTTTGGTGTAGTTTATGTTCCGATTGCCTATTTTTTCGTAAGCTGTATCATTCTTATGTGTACATTGTATTTTTAGAAACAAAATTACATTTAAAATTTAACAAGTTTCTTGATTTAAAAAAATGCTTTTTAACAAGTTTCTATAAGTTTGGTGCAGTTTAAAATCCGATTGTATCACTCACGTTAATAGATTTATATTATAAACTATTTTTAGAAACAAAATTACTTTCAAAATTTAAAAAAATTTCTTGATATTGAAAAATTGTATATTTTATAATTTCCTTAAGTGTGGTATGGTTTAAAATCCGATTGCCTATTTTTTCGTAAGCTGTATTACCCGTGCGCATAGATTCAGATTGTAATGTATTTTAAGAAACAAAATTACTTTTAAAATTGAACAAATTTCTTTATTTTGAAAAATTGTACTTTTTAAAATTTTCTCTAAGTTTGGTATAGTTTAAATTCTGATTGTCTATTTTTTCGTATGCGTATATTTACAATGTTTTGTATCGTTAGAAACAAAATTACATATAAAATTTAACAAATTTCAGGATTTTAAAAAATTGTAGTTTTTACAATATTATATGTTTTCGTAAGCTGTATTATTCACGAGCGTAGATTCAGATTGTAGTGCATTTTTAGAAACAAAATTACTTTTAAACTTGAACAAATTTCTTGATTTTGAAAAATTGTACGATTTTCAAAATTACATTTAAAATTTAACAAATTTTATGATTTTATAAAATTATACTTTTTACAATTTTTTCTAAGTTTGGTGTAGTTTAAACTCCGATTGCCTATTTTTTTCGTAAGCTCTATCACCTATATGCGAGGATTGACATTGTAATGTATTTTTAGAAGCAAATTACATTTAAAATTTAACAATATTTAATTTTAAAAATTGTACTTTCTTTCAATTTTCTTTAAGTTTGGTGTAGTTTATGTTCCGATTGCCTATTTTTTCGTAAGCTGTATCATTCTTATGTGTACATTGTATTTTTAGAAACAAAATTACATTTAAAATTTAACAAATTTCTTGATTTACAAAATGCTTTTTAACAAGTTTCTATAAGTTTGCTGCAGTTTAAAATACGATTTTATATTTTTTCGTAAGCTGTATCACTCACGTTCATAGATTTACATTATAAACTATTTTTAGAAACAAAATTACTTTCAAAATTTAAAAAATTTCTTGATATTGAAAAATTGTATATTTTATAATTTCCTTAAGTTTGGTATAGTTTAAAATCCGATTGCCTATTTTTACTTAAGCTGTATCATTCTTATTTGTTAAAATTTAACAAATTCCTTGATTTAAAAAGTTGTACTTTTCACAATTTTCTCTAAGTTGGTATAATTTAAATTCCGATTGCCTATTTTTTCTGAAGATGTGTCATTCTTATGAGTATATTTACATTGTTTTGTATTTTTAGAAACAAAATTACATTTAAAATTTAACAAATTTCTTGATTTTGAAAAATTGCACTTTTTAAAATTTTCTCTAAGTTTGGTATAGTTTAAATTCTGATTGTCTATTTTTTCGTATGCTATATCATTCTTGTTCGTATATTTACAATGTTTTGTATCGTTAGAAACAAAATTACATATAAAATTTAACAAATTTCAGGATTTAAAAAAAAAAATTGTAGTTTTTACAATATTCTCTAAGTTTGGTATAGTTTAAAATCCGATTTCCTATTTTTTCGTAAGCTGTATCATTCATGTGCGTACATTTACATTGGTTTGTATTTTTTTCAAACAAAATTACAATTAAAATTTAAAAAAAAATTTTTGATCAACAAAATTTGCTTTTAACAAGTTTCTCTATGTTTGGTGTAGTTTAAAATACGATTGCCTATTTTTTCGTAAGCTGTATTATTCACGAGCGTAGATTCAGATTGTAATGTATTTTTAGAAACAAAATTACTTTTAAACTTGAACAAATTTCTTGATTTTGAAAAATTGTACAATTTTAAAAAAATACATTTAAAATTTAAAAAATTTTATGATTTTATAAAATTATACTTTTTAAAATTTTTTCTAAGTTTGGTGTAGTTTAAAATCCGATTGCCTATTTTTTCGTAAACTGTATCATTCTTATGTGTACATTGTATTTTTAGAAACAATCAAATTAAACAAAAGTTTAAAATCCGATTACCTATTTTTACTTAAGCTGTATCATTCTTATGCGTATGCTTACATTGTTTTGTATTTTTAGAAACAAAATTACTTTTAAAATTTAACAAATTTCATGATTTTAAACTGTACTTTTTACAATTTTCTCTAAGTTTGGTATAGTTTAAAATCCGATTTCCTATTTTTTCGTTAGCTGTATCACCTATATGCGATGACTAACATTGTAATGTATTTTTAGAATCAAAATTACATTTAAAATTAACAATCTTTAATTTTAAAAATTCTACTTTCTTACAATTTTCTCTAGGTTTTGTATAGTTAAAATCCGATTTCCTATTTTTTCGTAAGCTGTATTACCCATGCGCATAGATTCAGATTGTAATGTATTTTTAGAAACAAAATTACTTTTAAAATTGAACTAATTTCTTTATTTTGAAAAATTGTACTTTTTAAAATTTTCTCTAAGTTTGGTATAGTTTAAATTCTGATTGTCTATTTTTTCGTATGCGTATATTTACAATGTTTTGTATCGTTAGAAACAAAATTACATATAAAATTTAACAAATTTCAGGATTTTAAAAAATTGTAGTTTTTACAATATTATATGTTTTCGTAAGCTGTATTATTCACGAGCGTAGATTCAGATTGTAATGCATTTTTAGAAACAAAATTACTTTTAAACTTGAACAAATTTCTTGATTTTGAAAAATTGTACGATTTTCAAAATTACATTTAAAATTTAACAAATTTTATGATTTTATAAAATTATACTTTTTACAATTTTTTCTAAGTTTGGTGTAGTTTAAACTCCGATTGCCTATTTTTTTCGTAAGCTCTATCACCTATATGCGAGGATTGACATTGTAATGTATTTTTAGAAGCAAATTACATTTAAAATTTAACAATATTTAATTTTAAAAATTGTACTTTCTTTCAATTTTCTTTAAGTTTGGTGTAGTTTATGTTCCGATTGCCTATTTTTTCGTAAGCTGTATCATTCTTATGTGTACATTGTATTTTTAGAAACAAAATTACATTTAAAATTTAACAAATTTCTTGATTTACAAAATGCTTTTTAACAAGTTTCTATAAGTTTGCTGCAGTTTAAAATACGATTTTATATTTTTTCGTAAGCTGTATCACTCACGTTCATAGATTTACATTATAAACTATTTTTAGAAACAAAATTACTTTCAAAATTTAAAAAATTTCTTGATATTGAAAATTGTATATTTTATAATTTCCTTAAGTTTGGTATAGTTTAAAATCCGATTGCCTATTTTTACTTAAGCTGTATCATTCTTATGCGTATGCTTACATTGTTTTGTAGTTTTAGAAACATAATTACATTTAAAATTTAACAAATTCCTTGATTTAAAAAGTTGTACTTTTCACAATTTTCTCTAAGTTGGTATAATTTAAATTCCGATTGCCTATTTTTTCTGAAGATGTGTCATTCTTATGCGTATATTTACATTGTTTTGTAATTTTAGAAACAAAATTACATTTAAAATTTAACAAATTTCTTGATTTTGTAAAATTGCACTTTTTAAAATTTTCTCTAAGTTTGGTATAGTTTAAATTCTGATTGTCTATTTTTTCGTATGCTATATCATTCTTGTTCGTATATTTACAATGTTTTGTATCGTTAGAAACAAAATTACATATAAAATTTAAAAAATTTCAGGATTTTAAAAAAATGTAGTTTTTACAATATTCTCTAAGTTTGGTATAGTTTAAAATCCGATTTCCTATTTTTTCGTAAGCTGTATCATTCATGCGCGTACATTTATATTGGTTTGTATTTTTTTTTTTTTCAAACAAAATTACAATTAAAATTTAAAAAAATTTTTTGATCAAAAAAATTTGCTTTTAACAAGTTTCTCTATGTTTGGTGTAGTTTAAAATACGATTGCCTATTTTTTCGTAAGCTGTATTATTCACGAGCGTAGATTCAGATTGTAATGTATTTTTAGAAACAAAATTACTTTTAAACTTGAACAAATTTCTTGATTTTGAAAAATTGTACAATTTTAAAAAATTACATTTAAAATTTAACAAATTTTATGATTTTATAAAATTATACTTTTTACAATTTTTTCTAAGTTTGGTGTATTTTAAAATCCGATTGCCTATTTTTTCGTAAGCTGTATCATTCTTATGTGTACATTGTATTTTTAGAAACAAAATTACATTTAAAATTTAACAAATTTCTTGATTTAAAAAAATGCTTTTTAACAATTTTCTATAAGTTTGGTGCAGTTTAAAATCCGATTGTATCACTCACGTTAATAGATTTATATTATAAACTATTTTTAGAAACAAAATTACTTTCAAAATTTAAAAATTTCTTGATATTGAAAAATTGTATATTTTATAATTTCCTTAAGTTTGGTATAGTTTAAAATCCGATTACCTATTTTTACTTAAGCTGTATCATTCTTATGCGTATGCTTACATTGTTTTGTATTTTTAGAAACAAAATTACTTTTAAAATTTAACAAATTTCATGATTTTAAAAAGTTGTACTTTTTACAATTTTCTCTAAGTTTGGTATAGTTTAAAATCCGATTTCCTATTTTTTCGTTAGCTGTATCACCTATATGCGATGACTAACATTGTAATGTATTTTTAGAATCAAAATTACATTTAAAATTTAACAAATTTCATGATTTAAAAATTGTACTTTTTACAATTTTCTCTAAGTTTGATTTAGTTTAAAATCCGATTTCCTATTTTTTTCGTAAATTGTATCATTCATGTGCGTACATTTACATTGGTTTGTATTTTTAGAAACAAAATTACATTTAAAATTTAAAAAATTTCATGATTTAAAAAAATTGTACTTTTCACAATTTTCTCTAAGTCTGGTGTAGTTTAAAATACGATTGCCTATTTTTTTCGTAAATTGTATCATTCATGTGCGTACATTTACATTGGTTTGTATTTTTAGAAACAAAATTACATTTAAAATTTAACAAATTTCTTGATTTTGAAAAATTGCACTTTTTAAAATTTTCTCTAAGTTTGGTATAGTTTAAATTCTGATTGTCTATTTTTTCGTATGCTATATCATTCTCGTTTGTATATTTACAATGTTTTGTATCGTTAGAAACAAAATTACATATAAAATTTAACAAATTTCAGGATTTTAAAAAATTGTAGTTTTTACAATATTCTCTAAGTTTGGTATAGTTTTTTTCGTAAGCTGTATCATTCATGTGCGTACATTTACATTGGTTTGTATTTTTTTTTTTTTTTTTTTTTTCAAACAAAATTACAATTAAAATTTAAAAAAAATTTTTGATTAAAAAAATTTGCTTTTTAACAAGTTTCTCTATGTTTGGTGTAGTTTAAAATCCGATTGTCTATTTTTTTCTTAAGCTGTATCATTCTTATGCGTATGTTTTTTTTTTTTTTTTAATTTTTAAAATTTAACAAATTTCATGATTTTAAAAAGTTGTACTTTTCACAATTTTCTCTAAGTCTGGTGTAGTTTATAATACGATTACCTATTTTTTCGTAAGCTGTATTATTCACGAGCGTAGATTCTGATTGTAATGTATTTTTAGAAACAAAATTACTTTTAAAATTGAACAAATTTCTTGATTTTGAAAAATTGTACAATTTTCAAAATTACATTTAAAATTTAACAAATTTTATGATTTTATAAAATTATACTTTTTACAATTTTTTCTAAGTTTGGTGTAGTTTATGTTCCGATTGCCTATTTTTTCGTAAGCTGTATCATTCTTATGTGTACATTGTATTTTTAGAAACAAAATTACATTTAAAATTTAACAAGTTTCTTGATTTAAAAAAATGCTTTTTAACAAGTTTCTATAAGTTTGCTGCAGTTTAAAATCCGATTGTATATTTTTTCGTAAGCTGTATCACTCACGTTCATAGATTTACATTATAAACTATTTTTAGAAACAAACTTACTTTCAAAATTTAAAAAATTTCTTGATATTGAAAAATTGTATATTTTATAATTTCCTTAAGTTTGGTATAGTTTAAAATCTGATTTTCTATTTTTTCGTATGCTATATCATTCTTGTTCGTATATTTACAATGTTTTGTATCGTTAGAAACAAAATTACATATAAAATTTAACAAATTTCAGGATTTTAAAAAAATTGTAGTTTTTACAATTTTCTCTAAGTTTGGTTTAGTTTAAAATCCGATTTCCTATTTTTTCGTAAATTGTATCATTCATATGCGTACATTTACATTGGTTTGTATTTTTAGAAACAAAATTACATTTAAAATTTAAAAAATTTCATGATTTAAAAAAATTGTACTTTTCACAATTTTCTCTAAGTCTTGTGTAGTTTAAAATACGATTGCCTATTTTTTCGTAAGCTGTATTACCCATGCGCATAGATTCAGATTGTAATGTATTTTTAGAAACAAAATTACTTTTAAAATTGAACTAATTTCTTTATTTTGAAAAATTGTACTTTTTAAAATTTTCTCTAAGTTTGGTATAGTTTAAATTCTGATTGTCTATTTTTTCGTATGAGTATATTTACAATGTTTTGTATCGTTAGAAACAAAATTACATATAAAATTTAACAAATTTCAGGATTTTAAAAAATTGTAGTTTTTACAATATTATATGTTTTCGTAAGCTGTATTATTCACGAGCGTAGATTCAGATTGTAATGCATTTTTAGAAACAAAATTACTTTTAAACTTGAACAAATTTCTTGATTTTGAAAAATTGTACGATTTTCAAAATTACATTTAAAATTTAACAAATTTTATGATTTTATAAAATTATACTTTTTACAATTTTTTCTAAGTTTGGTGTAGTTTAAACTCCGACTGCCTATTTTTTTCGTAAGCTCTATCACCTATATGCGAGGATTGACATTGTAATGTATTTTTAGAAGCAAATTACATTTAAAATTTAACAATATTTAATTTTAAAAATTGTACTTTCTTTCAATTTTCTTTAAGTTTGGTGTAGTTTATGTTCCGATTGCCTATTTTTTCGTAAGCTGTATCATTCTTATGTGTACATTGTATTTTTAGAAACAAAATTACATTTAAAATTTAACAAATTTCTTGATTTACAAAATGCTTTTTAACAAGTTTCTATAAGTTTGCTGCAGTTTAAAATACGATTTTATATTTTTTCGTAAGCTGTATCACTCACGTTCATAGATTTACATTATAAACTATTTTTAGAAACAAAATTACTTTCAAAATTTAAAAAATTTCTTGATATTGAAAATTGTATATTTTATAATTTCCTTAAGTTTGGTATAGTTTAAAATCCGATTGCCTATTTTTACTTAAGCTGTATCATTCTTATGCGTATGCTTACATTGTTTTGTAGTTTTAGAAACATAATTACATTTAAAATTTAACAAATTCCTTGATTTAAAAAGTTGTACTTTTCACAATTTTCTCTAAGTTGGTATAATTTAAATTCCGATTGCCTATTTTTTCTGAAGATGTGTCATTCTTATGCGTATATTTACATTGTTTTGTAATTTTAGAAACAAAATTACATTTAAAATTTAACAAATTTCTTGATTTTGTAAAATTGCACTTTTTAAAATTTTCTCTAAGTTTGGTATAGTTTAAATTCTGATTGTCTATTTTTTCGTATGCTATATCATTCTTGTTCGTATATTTACAATGTTTTGTATCGTTAGAAACAAAATTACATATAAAATTTAAAAAATTTCAGGATTTTAAAAAAATGTAGTTTTTACAATATTCTCTAAGTTTGGTATAGTTTAAAATCCGATTTCCTATTTTTTCGTAAGCTGTATCATTCATGCGCGTACATTTATATTGGTTTGTATTTTTTTTTTTCAAACAAAATTACAATTAAAATTTAAAAAAATTTTTTGATCAAAAAAATTTGCTTTTAACAAGTTTCTCTATGTTTGGTGTAGTTTAAAATACGATTGCCTATTTTTTCGTAAGCTGTATTATTCACGAGCGTAGATTCAGATTGTAATGTATTTTTAGAAACAAAATTACTTTTAAACTTGAACAAATTTCTTGATTTTGAAAAATTGTACAATTTTAAAAAATTACATTTAAAATTTAACAAATTTTATGATTTTATAAAATTATACTTTTTACAATTTTTTCTAAGTTTGGTGTATTTTAAAATCCGATTGCCTATTTTTTCGTAAGCTGTATCATTCTTATGTGTACATTGTATTTTTAGAAACAAAATTACATTTAAAATTTAACAAATTTCTTGATTTAAAAAAATGCTTTTTAACAATTTTCTATAAGTTTGGTGCAGTTTAAAATCCGATTGTATCACTCACGTTAATAGATTTATATTATAAACTATTTTTAGAAACAAAATTACTTTCAAAATTTAAAAATTTCTTGATATTGAAAAATTGTATATTTTATAATTTCCTTAAGTTTGGTATAGTTTAAAATCCGATTACCTATTTTTACTTAAGCTGTATCATTCTTATGCGTATGCTTACATTGTTTTGTATTTTTAGAAACAAAATTACTTTTAAAATTTAACAAATTTCATGATTTTAAAAAGTTGTACTTTTTACAATTTTCTCTAAGTTTGGTATAGTTTAAAATCCGATTTCCTATTTTTTCGTTAGCTGTATCACCTATATGCGATGACTAACATTGTAATGTATTTTTAGAATCAAAATTACATTTAAAATTAACAATCTTTAATTTTAAAAATTCTACTTTCTTGCAATTTTCTCTAGGTTTTGTATAGTTAAAATCCGATTTCCTATATTTTCGTAAGCTGTATCATTCATGTGCGTTACATTTACATTGTAATGTATTTTTAGAAACAAAATTACATTTAAAATTTAACAAATTTCATGATTTAAAAAATTGTACTTTTTACAATTTTCTCTAAGTTTGATTTAGTTTAAAATCCGATTTCCTATTTTTTTCGTAAATTGTATCATTCATGTGCGTACATTTACATTGGTTTGTATTTTTAGAAACAAAATTACATTTAAAATTTAAAAAATTTCATGATTTAAAAAAATTGTACTTTTCACAATTTTCTCTAAGTCTGGTGTAGTTTAAAATACGATTGCCTATTTTTTCGTAAGCTGTATTACCCATGCGCATAGATTCAGATTGTAATGTATTTTTAAAAACAAAATTACTTTTAAAATTGAACAAATTTCTTTATTTTGAAAAATTGTACTTTTTACATTTTTTTCTAAGTTTGGTGTAATTTAAAATCCGATTTCCTATTTTTTCCTTAGTTACATCATTCTTATGCGTACATTTACATTTTTTTGTTGTTTTAGAAACAAAATTACATTTAAAATTTAAAAATTTCTTGATTTTGAATAATTGTACTTTTTACGATTTTCTCTAAGTTTGGTATAATTTAAATTCTGATTGCCTATTTTTTTCTGAAGGTGTGTCCTACTATGCGTATATTTACATTGTTTTGTATTTTTAGAAACAAAATTACATTTAAAATTTAACAAATTTCTTGATTTTGAAAAATTGCACTTTTTAAAATTTTCTCTAAGTTTGGTATAGTTTAAATTCTGATTGTCTATTTTTTCGTATGCTATATCATTCTCGTTTGTATATTTACAATGTTTTGTATCGTTAGAAACAAAATTACATATAAAATTTAACAAATTTCAGGATTTTAAAAAATTGTAGTTTTTACAATATTCTCTAAGTTTGGTATAGTTTTTTTTCGTAAGCTGTATCATTCATGTGCGTACATTTACATTGGTTTGTATTTTTTTTTTTTTTTTTTTTTTTTCAAACAAAATTACAATTAAAATTTAAAAAAAATTTTTGATTAAAAAAATTTGCTTTTTAACAAGTTTCTCTATGTTTGGTGTAGTTTAAAATCCGATTGTCTATTTTTTTCTTAAGCTGTATCATTCTTATGCGTATGTTTTTTTTTTTTTAATTTTTAAAATTTAACAAATTTCATGATTTTAAAAAGTTGTACTTTTCACAATTTTCTCTAAGTCTGGTGTAGTTTATAATACGATTACCTATTTTTTCGTAAGCTGTATTATTCACGAGCGTAGATTCTGATTGTAATGTATTTTTAGAAACAAAATTACTTTTAAAATTGAACAAATTTCTTGATTTTGAAAAATTGTACAATTTTCAAAATTACATTTAAAATTTAACAAATTTTATGATTTTATAAAATTATACTTTTTACAATTTTTTCTAAGTTTGGTGTAGTTTATGTTCCGATTGCCTATTTTTTCGTAAGCTGTATCATTCTTATGTGTACATTGTATTTTTAGAAACAAAATTACATTTAAAATTTAACAAGTTTCTTGATTTAAAAAAATGCTTTTTAACAAGTTTCTATAAGTTTGGTGCAGTTTAAAATCCGATTGTATCACTCACGTTAATAGATTTATATTATAAACTATTTTTAGAAACAAAATTACTTTCAAAATTTAAAAAAATTTCTTGATATTGAAAAATTGTATATTTTATAATTTCCTTAAGTTTGGTATGGTTTAAAATCCGATTGCCTATTTTTTCGTAAGCTGTATTACCCGTGCGCATAGATTCAGATTGTAATGTATTTTAAGAAACAAAATTACTTTTAAAATTGAACAAATTTCTTTATTTTGAAAAATTGTACTTTTTAAAATTTTCTCTAAGTTTGGTATAGTTTAAATTCTGATTGTCTATTTTTTCGTATGCGTATATTTACAATGTTTTGTATCGTTAGAAACAAAATTACATATAAAATTTAACAAATTTCAGGATTTTAAAAAATTGTAGTTTTTACAATATTATATGTTTTCGTAAGCTGTATTATTCACGAGCGTAGATTCAGATTGTAGTGCATTTTTAGAAACAAAATTACTTTTAAACTTGAACAAATTTCTTGATTTTGAAAAATTGTACGATTTTCAAAATTACATTTAAAATTTAACAAATTTTATGATTTTATAAAATTATACTTTTTACAATTTTTTCTAAGTTTGGTGTAGTTTAAACTCCGATTGCCTATTTTTTTCGTAAGCTCTATCACCTATATGCGAGGATTGACATTGTAATGTATTTTTAGAAGCAAATTACATTTAAAATTTAACAATATTTAATTTTAAAAATTGTACTTTCTTTCAATTTTCTTTAAGTTTGGTGTAGTTTATGTTCCGATTGCCTATTTTTTCGTAAGCTGTATCATTCTTATGTGTACATTGTATTTTTAGAAACAAAATTACATTTAAAATTTAACAAATTTCTTGATTTACAAAATGCTTTTTAACAAGTTTCTATAAGTTTGCTGCAGTTTAAAATACAATTTTATATTTTTTCGTAAGCTGTATCACTCACGTTCATAGATTTACATTATAAACTATTTTTAGAAACAAAATTACTTTCAAAATTTAAAAAATTTCTTGATATTGAAAAATTGTATATTTTATAATTTCCTTAAGTTTGGTATAGTTTAAAATCCGATTGCCTATTTTTACTTAAGCTGTATCATTCTTATTTGTTAAAATTTAACAAATTCCTTGATTTAAAAAGTTGTACTTTTCACAATTTTCTCTAAGTTGGTATAATTTAAATTCCGATTGCCTATTTTTTCTGAAGATGTGTCATTCTTATGAGTATATTTACATTGTTTTGTATTTTTAGAAACAAAATTACATTTAAAATTTAACAAATTTCTTGATTTTGAAAAATTGCACTTTTTAAAATTTTCTCTAAGTTTGGTATAGTTTAAATTCTGATTGTCTATTTTTTCGTATGCTATATCATTCTTGTTCGTATATTTACAATGTTTTGTATCGTTAGAAACAAAATTACATATAAAATTTAACAAATTTCAGGATTTTAAAAAAAAAAATTGTAGTTTTTACAATATTCTCTAAGTTTGGTATAGTTTAAAATCCGATTTCCTATTTTTTCGTAAGCTGTATCATTCATGTGCGTACATTTACATTGGTTTGTATTTTTTTCAAACAAAATTACAATTAAAATTTAAAAAAAAATTTTTGATCAACAAAATTTGCTTTTAACAAGTTTCTCTATGTTTGGTGTAGTTTAAAATACGATTGCCTATTTTTTCGTAAGCTGTATTATTCACGAGCGTAGATTCAGATTGTAATGTATTTTTAGAAACAAAATTACTTTTAAACTTGAACAAATTTCTTGATTTTGAAAAATTGTACAATTTTAAAAAAATACATTTAAAATTTAAAAAATTTTATGATTTTATAAAATTATACTTTTTAAAATTTTTTCTAAGTTTGGTGTAGTTTAAAATCCGATTGCCTATTTTTTCGTAAACTGTATCATTCTTATGTGTACATTGTATTTTTAGAAACAATCAAATTAAACAAAAGTTTAAAATCCGATTACCTATTTTTACTTAAGCTGTATCATTCTTATGCGTATGCTTACATTGTTTTGTATTTTTAGAAACAAAATTACTTTTAAAATTTAACAAATTTCATGATTTTAAAAAGTTGTACTTTTTACAATTTTCTCTAAGTTTGGTATAGTTTAAAATCCGATTTCCTATTTTTTCGTTAGCTGTATCACCTATATGCGATGACTAACATTGTAATGTATTTTTAGAATCAAAATTACATTTAAAATTAACAATCTTTAATTTTAAAAATTCTACTTTCTTACAATTTTCTCTAGGTTTTGTATAGTTAAAATCCGATTTCCTATTTTTTCGTAAGCTGTATTACCCATGCGCATAGATTCAGATTGTAATGTATTTTTAGAAACAAAATTACTTTTAAAATTGAACTAATTTCTTTATTTTGAAAAATTGTACTTTTTAAAATTTTCTCTAAGTTTGGTATAGTTTAAATTCTGATTGTCTATTTTTTCGTATGCGTATATTTACAATGTTTTGTATCGTTAGAAACAAAATTACATATAAAATTTAACAAATTTCAGGATTTTAAAAAATTGTAGTTTTTACAATATTATATGTTTTCGTAAGCTGTATTATTCACGAGCGTAGATTCAGATTGTAATGCATTTTTAGAAACAAAATTACTTTTAAACTTGAACAAATTTCTTGATTTTGAAAAATTGTACGATTTTCAAAATTACATTTAAAATTTAACAAATTTTATGATTTTATAAAATTATACTTTTTACAATTTTTTCTAAGTTTGGTGTAGTTTAAACTCCGATTGCCTATTTTTTTCGTAAGCTCTATCACCTATATGCGAGGATTGACATTGTAATGTATTTTTAGAAGCAAATTACATTTAAAATTTAACAATATTTAATTTTAAAAATTGTACTTTCTTTCAATTTTCTTTAAGTTTGGTGTAGTTTATGTTCCGATTGCCTATTTTTTCGTAAGCTGTATCATTCTTATGTGTACATTGTATTTTTAGAAACAAAATTACATTTAAAATTTAACAAATTTCTTGATTTACAAAATGCTTTTTAACAAGTTTCTATAAGTTTGCTGCAGTTCAAAATACGATTTTATATTTTTTCGTAAGCTGTATCACTCACGTTCATAGATTTACATTATAAACTATTTTTAGAAACAAAATTACTTTCAAAATTTAAAAAATTTCTTGATATTGAAAATTGTATATTTTATAATTTCCTTAAGTTTGGTATAGTTTAAAATCCGATTGCCTATTTTTACTTAAGCTGTATCATTCTTATGCGTATGCTTACATTGTTTTGTAGTTTTAGAAACATAATTACATTTAAAATTTAACAAATTCCTTGATTTAAAAAGTTGTACTTTTCACAATTTTCTCTAAGTTGGTATAATTTAAATTCCGATTGCCTATTTTTTCTGAAGATGTGTCATTCTTATGCGTATATTTACATTGTTTTGTAATTTTAGAAACAAAATTACATTTAAAATTTAACAAATTTCTTGATTTTGTAAAATTGCACTTTTTAAAATTTTCTCTAAGTTTGGTATAGTTTAAATTCTGATTGTCTATTTTTTCGTATGCTATATCATTCTTGTTCGTATATTTACAATGTTTTGTATCGTTAGAAACAAAATTACATATAAAATTTAAAAAATTTCAGGATTTTAAAAAAATGTAGTTTTTACAATATTCTCTAAGTTTGGTATAGTTTAAAATCCGATTTCCTATTTTTTCGTAAGCTGTATCATTCATGCGCGTACATTTATATTGGTTTGTATTTTTTTTTTTTTCAAACAAAATTACAATTAAATTTAAAAAAATTTTTGATCAAAAAAATTTGCTTTTAACAAGTTTCTCTATGTTTGGTGTAGTTTAAAATACGATTGCCTATTTTTTCGTAAGCTGTATTATTCACGAGCGTAGATTCAGATTGTAATGTATTTTTAGAAACAAAATTACTTTTAAACTTGAACAAATTTCTTGATTTTGAAAAATTGTACAATTTTAAAAAATTACATTTAAAATTTAACAAATTTTATGATTTTATAAAATTATACTTTTTACAATTTTTTCTAAGTTTGGTGTATTTTAAAATCCGATTGCCTATTTTTTCGTAAGCTGTATCATTCTTATGTGTACATTGTATTTTTAGAAACAAAATTACATTTAAAATTTAACAAATTTCTTGATTTAAAAAAATGCTTTTTAACAATTTTCTATAAGTTTGGTGCAGTTTAAAATCCGATTGTATCACTCACGTTAATAGATTTATATTATAAACTATTTTTAGAAACAAAATTACTTTCAAAATTTAAAAAATTTCTTGATATTGAAAAATTGTATATTTTATAATTTCCTTAAGTTTGGTATAGTTTAAAATCCGATTACCTATTTTTACTTAAGCTGTATCATTCTTATGCGTATGCTTACATTGTTTTGTATTTTTAGAAACAAAATTACTTTTAAAATTTAACAAATTTCATGATTTTAAAAAGTTGTACTTTTTACAATTTTCTCTAAGTTTGGTATAGTTAAAATCCGATTTCCTATTTTTTCGTTAGCTGTATCACCTATATGCGATGACTAACATTGTAATGTATTTTTAGAATCAAAATTACATTTAAAATTAACAATCTTTAATTTTAAAAATTCTACTTTCTTACAATTTTCTCTAGGTTTGTATAGTTAAAATCCGATTCCTATATTTTCGTAAGCTGTATCATTCATGTGCGTTACATTGTAATGTATTTTTAGAAACAAAATTACATTTAAAATTAACAAATTTCATGATTTAAAAATTGTACTTTTTACAATTTTCTCTAAGTTTGATTTAGTTTAAAATCCGATTTCCTATTTTTTTCGTAAATTGTATCATTCATGTGCGTACATTTACATTGGTTTGTATTTTTAGAAACAAAATTACATTTAAAATTTAAAAAATTTCATGATTTAAAAAAATTGTACTTTTCACAATTTTCTCTAAGTCTGGTGTAGTTTAAAATACGATTGCCTATTTTTTCGTAAGCTGTATTACCCATGCGCATAGATTCAGATTGTAATGTATTTTTAAAAACAAAATTACTTTTAAAATTGAACAAATTTCTTTATTTTGAAAAATTGTACTTTTTACATTTTTTTCTAAGTTTGGTGTAATTTAAAATCCGATTTCCTATTTTTTCCTTAGTTACATCATTCTTATGCGTACATTTACATTTTTTGTTGTTTTAGAAACAAAATTACATTTAAAATTTAAAAATTTCTTGATTTTGAATAATTGTACTTTTTACGATTTTCTCTAAGTTTGGTATAATTTAAATTCTGATTGCCTATTTTTTCTGAAGGTGTGTCCTACTATGCGTATATTTACATTGTTTTGTATTTTTAGAAACAAAATTACATTTAAAATTTAACAAATTTCTTGATTTTGAAAAATTGCACTTTTTAAAATTTTCTCTAAGTTTGGTATAGTTTAAATTCTGATTGTCTATTTTTTCGTATGCTATATCATTCTCGTTTGTATATTTACAATGTTTTGTATCGTTAGAAACAAAATTACATATAAAATTTAACAAATTTCAGGATTTTAAAAAATTGTAGTTTTTACAATATTCTCTAAGTTTGGTATAGTTTTTTTTCTTAAGCTGTATCATTCATGTGCGTACATTTACATTGGTTTGTATTTTTTTTTTTTTTTTTTTTTTCAAACAAAATTACAATTAAAATTTAAAAAAAATTTTTGATTAAAAAAATTTGCTTTTAACAAGTTTCTCTATGTTTGGTGTAGTTTAAAATCCGATTGTCTATTTTTTCTTAAGCTGTATCATTCTTATGCGTATGTTTTTTTTTTTTTTAATTTTTAAAATTTAACAAATTTCATGATTTTAAAAAGTTGTACTTTTCACAATTTTCTCTAAGTCTGGTGTAGTTTATAATACGATTACCTATTTTTTTCGTAAGCTGTATTATTCACGAGCGTAGATTCTGATTGTAATGTATTTTTAGAAACAAAATTACTTTTAAAATTGAACAAATTTCTTGATTTTGAAAAATTGTACAATTTTCAAAATTACATTTAAAATTTAACAAATTTTATGATTTTATAAAATTATACTTTTTACAATTTTTTCTAAGTTTGGTGTAGTTTATGTTCCGATTGCCTATTTTTTCGTAAGCTGTATCATTCTTATGTGTACATTGTATTTTTAGAAACAAAATTACATTTAAAATTTAACAAGTTTCTTGATTTAAAAAAATGCTTTTTAACAAGTTTCTATAAGTTTGGTGCAGTTTAAAATCCGATTGTATCACTCACGTTAATAGATTTATATTATAAACTATTTTTAGAAACAAAATTACTTTCAAAATTTAAAAAAATTTCTTGATATTGAAAAATTGTATATTTTATAATTTCCTTAAGTTTGGTATGGTTTAAAATCCGATTGCCTATTTTTTCGTAAGCTGTATTACCCGTGCGCATAGATTCAGATTGTAATGTATTTTAAGAAACAAAATTACTTTTAAAATTGAACAAATTTCTTTATTTTGAAAAATTGTACTTTTTAAAATTTTCTCTAAGTTTGGTATAGTTTAAATTCTGATTGTCTATTTTTTCGTATGCGTATATTTACAATGTTTTGTATCGTTAGAAACAAAATTACATATAAAATTTAACAAATTTCAGGATTTTAAAAATTGTAGTTTTTACAATATTATATGTTTTCGTAAGCTGTATTATTCACGAGCGTAGATTCAGATTGTAGTGCATTTTTAGAAACAAAATTACTTTTAAACTTGAACAAATTTCTTGATTTTGAAAAATTGTACGATTTTCAAAATTACATTTAAAATTTAACAAATTTTATGATTTTATAAAATTATACTTTTTACAATTTTTTCTAAGTTTGGTGTAGTTTAAACTCCGATTGCCTATTTTTTTTCGTAAGCTCTATCACCTATATGCGAGGATTGACATTGTAATGTATTTTTAGAAGCAAATTACATTTAAAATTTAACAATATTTAATTTTAAAAATTGTACTTTCTTTCAATTTTCTTTAAGTTTGGTGTAGTTTATGTTCCGATTGCCTATTTTTTCGTAAGCTGTATCATTCTTATGTGTACATTGTATTTTTAGAAACAAAATTACATTTAAAATTTAACAAATTTCTTGATTTACAAAATTCTTTTTAACAAGTTTCTATAAGTTTGCTGCAGTTTAAAATACGATTTTATATTTTTTCGTAAGCTGTATCACTCACGTTCATAGATTTACATTATAAACTATTTTTAGAAACAAAATTACTTTCAAAATTTAAAAAATTTCTTGATATTGAAAAATTGTATATTTTATAATTTCCTTAAGTTTGGTATAGTTTAAAATCCGATTGCCTATTTTTACTTAAGCTGTATCATTCTTATTTGTTAAAATTTAACAAATTCCTTGATTTAAAAAGTTGTACTTTTCACAATTTTCTCTAAGTTGGTATAATTTAAATTCTGATTGCCTATTTTTTCTGAAGATGTGTCATTCTTATGAGTATATTTACATTGTTTTGTATTTTTAGAAACAAAATTACATTTAAAATTTAACAAATTTCTTGATTTTGAAAAATTGCACTTTTTAAAATTTTCTCTAAGTTTGGTATAGTTTTAAATTCTGATTGTCTATTTTTTCGTATGCTATATCATTCTTGTTCGTATATTTACAATGTTTTGTATCGTTAGAAACAAAATTACATATAAAATTTAACAAATTTCAGGATTTTTAAAAAAAAAAAATTGTAGTTTTTACAATATTCTCTAAGTTTGGTATAGTTTAAAATCCGATTTCCTATTTTTTCGTAAGCTGTATCATTCATGTGCGTACATTTACATTGGTTTGTATTTTTTTCAAACAAAATTACAATTAAAATTTAAAAAAAAATTTTGATCAACAAAATTTGCTTTTAACAAGTTTCTCTATGTTTGGTGTAGTTTAAAATACGATTGCCTATTTTTTCGTAAGCTGTATTATTCACGAGCGTAGATTCAGATTGTAATGTATTTTTTAGAAACAAAATTACTTTTAAACTTGAACAAATTTCTTGATTTTGAAAAATTGTACAATTTTAAAAAAATACATTTAAAATTTAAAAAATTTTATGATTTATAAAATTATACTTTTTTAAAATTTTTTCTAAGTTTGGTGTAGTTTAAAATCCGATTGCCTATTTTTTCGTAAACTGTATCATTCTTATGTGTACATTGTATTTTTTAGAAACAATCAAATTAAACAAAAGTTTAAAATCCGATTACCTATTTTTACTTAAGCTGTATCATTCTTATGCGTATGCTTACATTGTTTTGTATTTTTAGAAACAAAATTACTTTTAAATTTAACAAATTTCATGATTTTAAAAAGTTGTACTTTTTACAATTTTCTCTAAGTTTGGTATAGTTTAAAATCCGATTTCCTATTTTTTCGTTAGCTGTATCACCTATATGCGATGACTAACATTGTAATGTATTTTAGAATCAAAATTACATTTAAAATTAACAATCTTTAATTTTAAAAATTCTACTTTCTTACAATTTTCTCTAGGTTTGTGATAGTTAAAATCCGATTTCCTATATTTCGTAAGCTGTATCATTCATGTGCGTTACATTTACATTGTAATGTATTTTTAGAAACAAAATTACATTTAAAATTTAACAAATTTCATGATTTAAAAAATTGTACTTTTTACAATTTTCTCTATGTTGATTTAGTTTAAATCCGATTTCCTATTTTTTTCGTAAATTGTATCATTCATGTGCGTACATTTACATTGGTTTGTATTTTAGAAACAAAATTACATTTAAAATTTAAAAAAATTTCATGATTTAAAAAAATTGTACTTTTCACAATTTTCTCTAAGTCTGGTTTTGTAGTTTAAAATACGATTGCCTATTTTTTTCGTAAGCTGTATTACCCATGCGCATAGATTCAGATTGTAATGTATTTTTAAAAACAAAATTACTTTTAAAATTGAACAAATTTCTATTTTTGAAAAATTGTACTTTTTACATTTTTTCTAAGTTGTTGTAATTAAAATCCGATTTCCTATTTTTTCCTTAGTTACATCATTCTATGCGTACATTTACATTTTTGTGTTTTAGAAACAAAATTACATTTAAAATAAAACATTTTCTTGATTTTGAATAATTGTACTTTTTACGATTTTCTCTAAGTTTGTTATAATTTAAATTCTGATTGCCTATTTTTTCTAAGGTGTGTCC
>PYHX02000241.1:0-134230 GCA_004302925.2 Cochliomyia hominivorax | reverse complement strand
ATGCGTTGATTACATTTGTTATTTTTTTAGGAAACAACATTACATTTAACATTTAAACAAGGTTTGATTTTTGAAAAATTTTACTTTTTAACAATTTTCTTTTGTCTGGTACAGTTTAACCGAACCTATATATTTCCAAGCTGTTTACTCATATGCGTCGATTTACATTGTTGTATATATTTAGAATCAACATTACATTTAAAATTTAAAAAAGGTTTTGATTTTGAAAAATTTTTAGTTTTGTTTATTTAGAACATTACATTAAAATTTAAAATCAAATTAAAAATTTTCGAAAGCCGTATTACTCTTTTGCGTTGATTTACATTGTATTTTTTAGAAAACATTACATTTAAAATTTAACAAAGGTTCTGATTTTTGAAAATTGTACTTTTTAACACAATTTTTTCTTGTTCTGGTGCAATTTAAAATCGAATTACCCATTTTTCGAAAGCTGTGCACTCATATGGGTTTATTTACATTGTTATGTATTTAGAAACAAACATTGCATTTCAAATTTAACAAAAACTTTTACTTTTTTAAACTTTTCTTCATGTTTGAAATTTTAAAATCGAATTACCTATTTTTTCGAAGCTGTATCACTCATGTGCGTAGATTTACATTGTTATGTATTTTTAGAAACAAAATTACATTTCAAATTTTAAAATTTTTTTGATTTTTCAAAATTGTTCTTTTTTACAATTTTCCTATTTTTGTGCAGTTCAAAACAAAATTAAATATTATTTCGAATGATATATCCTCATATGCGTTGATTAACATTGTTATGTATTTTTAGAAAACAACATTACATTTAACAAAGGTTTTGATTTTTGAAAAATTTTACTTTTTAACAATTTTTTTATGTCTGGTACAGTTTAAAACCGAATTACCTATTTATTTCCAAAGCTGTTTTACTCATATGCGTCGATTTACATTGTTGTATATATTTAGAATCAACATTACATTTAAAATTAAAAAAATTTTGATTTTGAAAAATTTTAGTTTTGTATATTTAGAAACATTACATTTAAAATTTATCAAAGGTTTAAATTTTTAAAAAATTGTACTTTTAAAAATTTTCTTTATGGTGCAGTTTAAAATCAAATTAAAAATTTTTCGAAAGCCGTATTACTCATTTGCGTTGATTTACATTGTATTTTTAGAAAAAACATTACATTTAAAATTTAACAAAGGTTCTGATTTTGAAAAATTGTACTTTTTAACAATTTTTTCTATGTCTGGTGCAATTTAAAATCGAATTACCCATTTTTTCGAAAGCTGTGTCACTCATATGGGTTTATTTACATTTTATGTATTTTTAGAAACAACATTGCATTTCAAATTTAACAAAAACTTTTACTTTTAAAACTTTTTCATGTTTGGAACAGTTTAAAATCGAATTACCTATTTTTTCGAAAGCTGTATCACTCATGTGCGTAGATTTACATTGTTATGTATTTTTAGAAACAAAATTACATTTCAAATTTTAAAATTTTTGGATTTTTCAAAATTGTTCTTTTTTACAATTTTCTCTATTTTTGGTGCAGTTCAAAATAAAATTAAATATTATTTCGAATGATATATCCCTCATATGCGTTGAACATTGTTATGTATTTTTAGAAACAACATTACATTTAACATTTAACAAAGGTTTTGATTTTGAAAAATTTTACTTTTTAACAATTTTTTTATGTCTGGTACAGTTTAAAACCGAATTACCTATTTATTTCCAAAGCTGTTTTACTCATATGCGTCGATTTACATTGTTGTATATATTTTAGAATCAACATTACATTTAAAATTTAAAAAAAATTTAAAAAATTTAGTTTTGATATTTAGAAAAATTTTCAAAGTTTGAATTTTAGTTTTGTATATTTAGAAACATTACATTTAAAATTTATCAAAGGTTTTAATTTTGAAAAATTGACTTTTTAAAATTTTCTTTATGGTGCAGTTTAAAATCAAATTAAAAAATTTTCGAAAGCCGTATTACTCATTTGCGTTGATTTACATTGTATTTTTAGAAAAAAACATTACATTTAAAATTTAACAAAGGTTCTGATTTTTGAAAATTGTACTTTTTAACAATTTTTTCTATGTCTGGTGCAATTTAAAATCGAATTACCCATTTTTTCGAAAGCTGTGTCACTCATATGGGTTTATTTACATTGTTATGTATTTTTAGAAACAACATTGCATTTCAAATTTAACAAAAACTTTACTTTTTAAAACTTTTCTTCATGTTTGGTACAGTTTAAAATCGAATTACATTTTTTCGAAAGCTGTATCACTCATGTGCGTAGATTTAAATTGTTATGTATTTTTAGAAACAAAATTACATTTCAAATTTTAAAATTTTTTGGATTTTTCAAAATTGTTCTTTTTTACAATTTTCTCTATTTTGGTGCAGTTCAAAACAAAATTTAATATTATTTCGAATGATATATCCCTCATATGCGTTGATTAACATTGTTATGTATTTTAGAAACAACATTACATTTAACATTTAACAAAGGTTTTGATTTTGAAAAATTTTACTTTTTAACAATTTTCTTTATGTCTGGTACAGTTAAAACCGAATTACCTATTTATTTCCAAAGCTGTTTTACTCATATGCGTCGATTTACATTGTTGTATATATTTAGAATCAACATTACATTTAAAATTTAAAAAAAAATTGATTTTGAAAAATTTAGTTTTGTATATTTAGAAACATTACATTTAAAATTTAAAATCAAATTAAATTTTTCGAAAGCCGTATTACTCATTTGCGTGATTTACATTGTATTTTTAGAAAAAAACATTACATTTAAAATTTAACAAAGTTCTGTTTTAAAAATTGTACTTTTTAACAATTTTTTCTATGTCTGGTGCAATTTAAATCGAATTACCATTTTTTCGAAAGCTGTGTCACTCATATGGGTTTATTTACATTGTTATGTATTTTTAGAAACAACATTGCATTTCAAATTTTAACAAAACTTTTACTTTTTAAAACTTTTCTTCATGTTTGGTACAAAATTATATTATTTCGAATGATATATCCCTCATGCGTTGATTACATTGTTATGTATTTTTAGAAACAACATTACATTTAACATTTAACAAAGGTTTTGATTTTGAAAAATTTACTTTTTAACAATTTTCTTTATGTCTGGTACAGTTTAAAACCGAATTACCTATTTATTTCCAAAGCTGTTTTACTCATATGCGTCGATTTACATTGTTGTATATTTTTAGAATCATTTTACATTTAAAATTTAAAAATTTGATTTTGAAAAATTTTAGTTTTGTATATTTAGAAACATTACATTTAAATGTATCAAAGGTTTTAATTTTGAAAAATTGTACTTTTAAAAATTTCTTTATGTTTGGTGCAGTTTAAAATCAAATTAAAGAATTTTTCGAAAGTGTTTACTCATTTGCGTTGATTTACAATATATTTTTAGAAAAAAATTACATTTAAAATTTAACAAAAGTTCTGATTTTAAAAATTGTACTTTTTAACAATTTTTTCTATGTCTGGTGCAATTTAAAATCGAATTACCCATTTTTCGAAAGCTGTGTCACTCATATGGGTATTTACATTGTTATGTATTTTTAGAAACAACATTGCATTTCAAATTTAACAAAAACTTTTACTTTTTAAAACTTTTCTTCATGTTGGTACAGTTTAAAATCGAATTACCTATTTTTTCGAAAGCTGTATCACTCATGTGCGTAGATTTACATTGTTATGTATTTTTAGAAACAAATTACATTTCAAATTTTAAATTTTTTGGATTTTTCAAAATTGTTCTTTTTTACAATTTTCTCTATTTTTGGTGCAGTTCAAAACAAAATTAAATATTATTTCGAATGATATATCCTCATATGCGTTGATTAACATTGTTATGTATTTTTAGAAACAACATTACATTTAACATTTAACAAAGGTTTTGATTTTGAAAAATTTTACTTTTTAACAATTTTCTTTATGTCTGGTACAGTTAAAACCGAATTACCTATTTATTTCCAAAGCTGTTTTACTCATATGCGTCGATTTACATTGTTGTATATTTTTAGAATCAACATTACATTTAAAATTTAAAAAAATTTTTGATTTTGAAAAATTTTAGTTTTGTATATTTAGAAACATTACATTTAAAATTTATCAAAGGTTTTAATTTTGAAAAATTGTACTTTTTAAAAATTTTCTTTATGTTTGGTGCAGTTTAAAATCAAATTAAACAATTTTTCGAAAGTGTTTACTCATTTGCGTTGATTTACATTATATTTTTAGAAAAAACATTACATTTAAAATTTAACAAAGGTTCTGATTTTTAAAATTGTACTTTTTAACAATTTTTTCTATGTCTGGTGCAATTTAAAATCGAATTACCCATTTTTTCGAAAGCTGTGTCACTCATATGGGTTTATTTACATTGTTATGTATTTTTAGAAACAACATTGCATTTCAAATTTAACAAAAACTTTTACTTTTTAAAACTTTTCTTCATGTTTGGTACAGTTTAAAATCGAATTACCTATTTTTTCGAAAGCTGTATCACTCATGTGCGTAGATTTACATTGTTATGTATTTTTAGAAACAAAATTACATTTCAAATTTTAAAATTTTTTGGATTTTTCAAAAAATTGTTCTTTTTTACAATTTTCTCTATTTTTGGTGCAGTTCAAAACAAAATTAAATATTATTTCGAATGATATATCCCTCATATGCGTTGATTAACATTGTTATGTATTTTTAGAAACAACATTACATTTAACATTTAACAAAGGTTTTGATTTTGAAAAATTTACTTTTTAACAATTTTCTTTATGTCTGGTACAGTTTAAAACCGAATTACCTATTTATTTCCAAAGCTGTTTTACTCATATGCGTCGATTTACATTGTTGTATATTTTTAGAATCAATTTACATTTAAAATTTAAAAAAATTTTTGATTTTGAAAAATTTTAGTTTTGTATATTTAGAAACATTACATTTAAAATTATCAAAGGTTTTAATTTTGAAAAATTGTACTTTTTAAAATTTTCTTTATGTTTGGTGCAGTTTAAAATCAAATTAAAAAATTTTTCGAAAGTGTTTACTCATTTGCGTTGATTTACATTGTATTTTTAGAAAAAAACATTACATTTTAAAATTTAACAAAGGTTCTGATTTTTAAAAATTGTACTTTTTAACAATTTTTTCTATGTCTGGTGCAATTTAAAATCGAATTACCTATTTTTTCGAAAGCTGTATTCACTCATGTGCGTAGATTTACATTGTTATGTATTTTTTAGAAACAACATTAAATTTCAAAATTAAAAGTTTTGATTTTAAAAAATTTTACTTTTTAAAAAATTTTCCTTATGTTTGGTGTAGTTTAAAATTAAATATTACTTTCGAATGATGCGTTGATTAACATTGTTATGTGTTTTTTAGAAACAACATTACATTTAACATTTAACAAAGGTTTTGATTTTGAAAAATTTTACTTTTTAACAATTTTCTTTATGTCTGGTACAGTTTAAAACCGAATTACCTATTTATTTCCAAAGCTGTTTTACTCATATGCGTCGATTTACATTGTTGTATATATTTAGAATCAACATTACATTTAAAATTTAAAAAAAATTTTGATTTTGAAAAATTTTAGTTTTGTATATTTAGAAACATTACATTTAAAATTTATCAAAGGTTTTAATTTTGAAAAATTGTACTTTTAAAATTTTCTTTATGGTGCAGTTTAAAATCAAATTAAAAATTTTTCGAAAGCCGTATTACTCATTTGCGTTGATTTACATTGTATTTTTAGAAAAAACATTACATTTAAAATTTAACAAAGGTTCTGATTTTTTGAAATTGTACTTTTTAACAATTTTTTCTATGTCTGGTGCAATTTAAAATCGAATTACCCATTTTTTCGAAAGCTGTGTCACTCATATGGGTTTATTTACATTGTTATGTATTTTTAGAAACAACATTGCATTTCAAATTTAACAAAAACTTTTACTTTTTAAAACTTTTCTTCATGTTTGGTACAGTTTAAAATCGAATTACCTATTTTTTCGAAAGCTGTATCACTCATGTGCGTAGATTTACATTGTAATTTATTTTTAGAAACAAAATTACATTTCAAATTTTAAAATTTTTGGGATTTTTCAAAAAATGTTCTTTTTACAATTTTCTCTATTTTTGGTGCAGTTCAAAACAAAATTAAAATATTATTTCGAATGATATATTCCTCATATGCGTTGATTAACATTGTTATGTATTTTTAGAAACAACATTACATTTAACATTTAACAAAGGTTTTGATTTTGAAAAAATTTTACTTTTTAACAATTTTCTTTATGTCTGGTACAGTTTAAAACCGAATTACCTATTTATTTCCAAAGCTGTTTTACTCATATGCGTCGATTTACATTGTTGTATATTTTTAGAATCAACATTACATTTAAAATTTAAAAAAATTTTTGATTTTGAAAATTTTAGTTTTGTATATTTAGAAACATTACATTTAAAATTTATCAAAGGTTTTAATTTTGAAAAATTGTACTTTTTAAAAATTTTCTTTATGTTTGGTGCAGTTTAAAATCAAATTAAACAATTTTTCGAAAGTGTTTACTCATTTGCGTTGATTTACATTGTATTTTTAGAAAAAACATTACATTTAAAATTTAACAAAGGTTCTGATTTTTAAAATTGTACTTTTTAACAATTTTTTCTATGTCTGGTGCAATTTAAAATCGAATTACCCATTTTTTCGAAAGCTGTGTCACTCATATGGGTTTATTTACATTGTTATGTATTTTTAGAAACAACATTGCATTTCAAATTTAACAAAAACTTTTACTTTTTAAAACTTTTCTTCATGTTTGGTACAGTTTAAAATCGAATTACCTATTTTTTCGAAAGCTGTATCACTCATGTGCGTAGATTTACATTGTTATGTATTTTTAGAAACAAAATTACATTTCAAATTTTAAAATTTTTTGGATTTTTCAAAATTGTTCTTTTTTACAATTTTCTCTATTTTTGGTGCAGTTCAAAAAAAATTAAATATTATTTCGAATGATATATCCCTCATATGCGTTGATTAACATTGTTATGTATTTTTAGAAACAACATTACATTTAACATTTAACAAAGGTTTTGATTTTGAAAAATTTTACTTTTTAACAATTTTCTTTATGTCTGGTACAGTTTAAAACCGAATTACCTATTTATTTCCAAAGCTGTTTTACTCATATGCGTCGATTTACATTGTTGTATATTTTTAGAATCAACATTACATTTAAAATTTAAAAAAATTTTTGATTTTGAAAAATTTTAGTTTTGTATATTTAGAAACATTACATTTAAAATTTATCAAAGGTTTTAATTTTGAAAAATTGTACTTTTTAAAAATTTTCTTTATGTTTGGTGCAGTTTAAAATCAAATTAAAAATTTTTCGAAAGTGTTTACTCATTTGCGTTGATTTACATTGTATTTTTAGAAAAAACATTACATTTAAAATTTAACAAAGGTTCTGATTTTTAAAAATTGTACTTTTTAACAATTTTTTCTATGTCTGGTGCAATTTAAAATCGAATTACCTATTTTTTTCGAAAGCTGTATCACTCATGTGCGTAGATTTACATTGTTATGTATTTTTAGAAACAACATTAATTTAAAATTAACAAAGGTTTTGATTTAAAAAATTTTACTTTTTAAAAATTTTCCTTATGTTTGGTGTAGTTTAAATTAAATATTACTTCGAATGATGCGTTGATTAACATTGTTATGTATTTTTAGAAACAACATTACATTTAACATTTAACAAAGGTTTTGATTTTGAAAAATTTTACTTTTTAACAATTTTCTTTATGTCTGGTACAGTTTAAAACCGAATTACCTATTTATTTCCAAAGCTGTTTTACTCATATGCGTCGATTTACATTGTTGTATATATTTAGAATCAACATTACATTTAAAATTTAAAAAAAATTTTGATTTTGAAAAATTTTAGTTTTGTATATTTAGAAACATTACATTTAAAATTTATCAAAGGTTTTAATTTTGAAAAATTGTACTTTTAAAATTTTCTTTATGGTGCAGTTTAAAATCAAATTAAAAAATTTTTCGAAAGCCGTATTACTCATTTGCGTTGATTTACATTGTATTTTTAGAAAAAACATTACATTTAAAATTTAACAAAGGTTCTGATTTTTGAAAATTGTACTTTTTAACAATTTTTTCTATGTCTGGTGCAATTTAAAATCGAATTACCCATTTTTTCGAAAGCTGTGTCACTCATATGGGTTTATTTACATTGTTATGTATTTTTAGAAACAACATTGCATTTCAAATTTAACAAAAACTTTTACTTTTTAAAACTTTTCTTCATGTTTGGTACAGTTTAAAATCGAATTACCTATTTTTTCGAAAGCTGTATCACTCATGTGCGTAGATTTAATTGTTATGTATTTTTAGAAACAAAATTACATTTCAAATTTTAAAATTTTTTGGATTTTTCAAAATTGTTCTTTTTTACAATTTTCTCTATTTTTGGTGCAGTTCAAAACAAAATTAAATATTATTTCGAATGATATATCCCTCATATGCGTTGATTAACATTGTTATGTATTTTTAGAAACAACATTACATTTAACATTTAACAAAGGTTTTGATTTTGAAAAATTTTACTTTTTAACAATTTTCTTTATGTCTGGTACAGTTTAAAACCGAATTACCTATTTATTTCCAAAGCTGTTTTACTCATATGCGTCGATTTACATTGTTGTATATATTTAGAATCAACATTACATTTAAAATTTAAAAAAATTTTTGATTTTGAAAAATTTTAGTTTTGTATATTTAGAAACATTACATTTAAAATTTAAAATCAAATTAAAAAATTTTTCGAAAGCCGTATTACTCTTTTGCGTTGATTTACATTGTATTTTTAGAAAAACATTACATTTAAAATTTAACAAAGGTTCTGATTTTTGAAAATTGTACTTTTTAACAATTTTTTCTATGTCTGGTGCAATTTAAAATCGAATTACCCATTTTTTCGAAAGCTGTGTCACTCATATGGGTTTATTTACATTGTTATGTATTTTTAGAAACAACATTGCATTTCAAATTTAACAAAAACTTTTACTTTTAAAACTTTTCTTCATGTTTGGTACAGTTTAAAATCGAATTACCTATTTTTTCGAAAGCTGTATCACTCATGTGCGTAGATTTACATTGTTATGTATTTTTAGAAACAAAATTACATTTCAAATTTTAAAATTTTTTGGATTTTTCAAAAATTGTTCTTTTTTACAATTTTCTCTATTTTTGGTGCAGTTCAAAACAAAATTAAATATTATTTCGAATGATATATCCCTCATTGCGTTGATTAACATTGGTTATGTATTTTTAGAAACAACATTATATTTAACAAAGGTTTTGATTTTGAAAATTTTACTTTTTAAACAATTTCTTTATGTCTGGTACAGTTTAAAACCGAATTACCTATTTATTTCCAAAGCTGTTTTACTCATATGCGTCGATTTACATTGTTGTATATATTTAGAATCAACATTACATTTAAAATTTAAAAAAAAAATTGATTTTGAAAAATTTTAGTTTTGTATATTTAGAAACATTACATTTAAAATTTATCAAAGGTTTAATTTTGAAAAATTGTACTTTTAAAAAATTTTCTTTATGGTGCAGTTTAAAATCAAATTAAAAAATTTTTCGAAAGGCCGTATTACTCATTTGCGTTGATTTACATTGTATTTTAGAAAAAACATTACATTTAAAATTTAACAAAGGTTCAGATTTTTGAAAATTGTACTTTTAACAATTTTTTCTATGTCTGGTGCAATTTAAAATCGAATTACCCATTTTTTCGAAGCTGTGTCACTCATATGGGTTTATTTACATTGTTATGTATTTTTAGAAACAACATTGCATTTCAAATTTAACAAAAACTTTTACTTTTTAAAACTTTTCTTCATGTTTGGAACAGTTTAAAATCGAATTACCTATTTTTCGAAAGCTGTATCACTCATGTGATGTAGATTTAAAATTGTTATGTATTTTTAGAAACAAAATACATTTCAAATTTTAAAATTTTTTGGATTTTTCAAAATTGTTCTTTTTTACAATTTTCTCTATTTTTGGTGCAGTTCAAAACAAAATTAAATATTATTTCGAATGGTATATCCTCATATGCGTTGATTAACATTGTTATGTATTTTTTAGAAACAACATTACATTTAACAAAGGTTTTGATTTTGAAAAATTTTACTTTTAACAATTTTCTTTATGTCTGGTACAGTTTAAAACCGAATTACCTATTTATTTCCAAAGCTGTTTACTCATATGCGTCGATTTACATTGTTGTATATATTTAGAATCAACATTACTTTAAAATTTAAAAAAAATTTTTGATTTGAAAAATTTTAGTTTTGTATATTTAGAAACATTACATTTAAATTTATCAAAGGTTTTAATTTTGAAAAATTGTACTTTTAAAAATTTTCTTTATGGTGCAGTTTAAATCAATTAAAAAATTTTTCGAAAGCCGTATTACTCATTTGCGTTGATTTACATTGTATTTTTAGAAAAAACATTACATTTAAAATTTAACAAAGGTTCTGATTTTTGAAAATTGTACTTTTTAACAATTTTTTCTATGTCTGGTGCAATTTAAAATCGAATTACCCATTTTTTCGAAAGCTGTGTCACTCATATGGGTTTATTTACATTGTTATGTATTTTTAGAAACAACATTGCATTTCAAATTTAACAAAAACTTTTACTTTTTTAAAAACTTTTCTTCATGTTTGGTACAGTTTAAAATCGAATTACCTATTTTTTCGAAAGCTGTATCACTCATGTGCGTAGATTTAAATTGTTATGTATTTTAGAAACAAAATTACATTTCAAATTTTAAAATTTTTTGGATTTTTCAAAATTGTTCTTTTTTACAATTTTCTCTATATTTGGTGGCAGTTCAAAACAAAATTTAATATTATTTCGAATGATATATCCCTCATATGGGTTGATTAACATTGTTATGTATTTTTAGAAACAACATTACATTTAACATTTAACAAAGGTTTTGATTTTGAAAAATTTTACTTTTTAACAATTTTCTTTATGTCTGGTACAGTTTAAAACCGAATTACCTATATATTTCCAAAGCTGTTTTACTTCATATGCGTCGATTTACATTGTTGTATATATTTAGAATCAACATTACATTAAATTTAAAAAAAAAATTTGATTTTGAAAAATTTTAGTTTTGTATATTTAGAAACATTACATTTAAAATTTAAAATCAAATTAAAAAATTTTTCGAAAGCCGTATTACTCTTTTGCGTTGATTTACATTGTATTTTTAGAAAAAACATTACATTTAAAATTTAACAAAGGTTCTGATTTTTAAAAATTGTACTTTTTAACAATTTTTTCTATGTCTGGTGCAATTTAAAATCGAATTACCCATTTTTTCGAAAGCTGTGTCACTCATATGGCGTTTATTTACATTGTTATGTATTTTTAGAAACAACATTGCATTTCAAATTTAACAAAAACTTTTTACTTTTTAAAACTTTTCTTCATGTTTGGTACAAAATTAAATATTATTTCGAATGATATATCCCTCATATGCGTTGATTAACATTGTTATGTATTTTTAGAAACAACATTACATTTAACATTTAAGAAAGGTTTTGATTTTGAAAAATTTTAATTTTTAACAATTTTCTTTATGTCTGGTACAGTTTAAAACCGAATTACCTATTTATTTCCAAAGCTGTTTTACTCATATGCGTCGATTTACATTGTTGTATATTTTTAGAATCAATTTTACATTTAAAATTTAAAAAAATTTTTGATTTTGAAAAATTTTAGTTTTGTATATTTAGAAACATTACATTTAAAATGTATCAAAGGTTTAATTTTGAAAAATTGTACTTTTTAAAAATTTTCTTTATGTTTGGTGCAGTTTAAAATCAAATTAAACAATTTTTCGAAAGTGTTTACTCATTTGCGTTGATTTACAATATATTTTTAGAAAAAACATTACATTTAAAATTTAACAAAGGTTCTGATTTTTAAAAATTGTACTTTTTAACAATTTTTTCTATGTCTGGTGCAATTTAAAATCGAATTACCCATTTTTTCGAAAAGCTGTGTCACACATATGGGTTTATTTACATTGTTATGTATTTTTAGAAACAACATTGCATTTCAAATTTAACAAAAACTTTTACTTTTTAAAACTTTTCTTCATGTTTGGTACAGTTTAAAATCGAATTACCTATTTTTTCGAAAGCTGTATCACTCATGTGCGTAGATTTACATTGTAATTTATTTTCAGAAACAAAATTACATTTCAAATTTTAAAATTTTTTGGATTTTTCAAAAAATTGTTCTTTTTTACAATTTTCTCTATTTTTGGTGCAGTTCAAAACAAAATTAAATATTATTTCGAATGATATATCCCTCATATGCGTTGATTAACATTGTTATGTATTTTTAGAAACAACATTACATTTAACATTTAACATTTAACAAAGGTTTTGTTTTTTGAAAAAAATTTACTTTTTAACAATTTTCTTTATGTCTGGTACAGTTTAAAACCGAATTACCTATTTATTTCCAAAGCTGTTTTACTCATATGCCGTCGATTTACATTGTTGTATATTTTTAGAATCAATTTTACATTTAAAATTTAAAAAAATTTTTGATTTTGAAAAATTTTAGTTTTGTATATTTAGAAACATTACATTTAAAATGTATCAAAGGTTTTAATTTTGAAAAATTGTACTTTTTAAAAATTTTCTTTATGTTTGGTGCAGTTTAAAATCAAATTAAAGAATTTTTCGAAAGTGTTTACTCATTTGCGTTGATTTACATTGTATTTTTAGAAAAAACATTACATTTAAAATTTAACAAAGGTTCTGATTTTTAAAAATTGTACTTTTTAACAATTTTTTCTATGTCTGGTGCAATTTAAAATCGAATTACCTATTTTTTCGAAAGCTGTATCACTCATGTGCGTAGATTTACATTGTTATGTATTTTTAGAAACAACATTAAATTTAAAATTAACAAAGGTTTTGATTTTAAAAAATTTTACTTTTTAAAAATTTTCCTTATGTTTGGTGTAGTTTAAAATTAAGTATTACTTCGAATGATGCGTTGATTAACATTGTTATGTGTTTTTAGAAACAACATTACATTTAACATTTAACAAAGGTTTTGATTTTGAAAAATATTACTTATTAACAATTTTCTTTATGTCTGGTACAGTTTAAAACCGAATTACCTATTTATTTCCAAAGCTGTTTTACTCATATGCGTCGATTTACATTGTTGTATATATTTAGAATCAACATTACATTTAAATTAAAAAAATTTTGGATTTTGAAAAATTTTAGTTTTGTATATTTAGAAACATTACATTTAAAATTTATCAAAGGTTTTAATTTTGAAAAATTGTACTTTTAAAATTTTCTTTATGGTGCAGTTTAAAATCAAATTAAAAATTTTTCGAAAGCCGTATTACTCATTTGCGTTGATTTACATTGTATTTTTAGAAAAAAACATTACATTTAAAATGTAACAAAGGTTCTGATTTTTTGAAAATTGTACTTTTAACAATTTTTTCTATGTCTGGTGCAATTTAAAATCGAATTACCCATTTTTTCGAAAGCTGTGTCACTCATATGGGTTTATTTACATTGTTATGTATTTTTAGAAACAACATTGCATTTCAAATTAACAAAAACTTTTAATTTTTAAAACTTTTCTTCATGTTTGGTACAGTTTAAAATCGAATTACCTATTTTTTTCGAAAGCTGTATCACGCATGTGCGTAGATTTAAATTGTTATGTATTTTTAGAAACAAAATTACATTTCAAATTTTAAAATTTTTTGGATTTTTCAAAATTGTTCTTTTTTACAATTTTCTCTATTTTTGGTGCAGTTCAAAACAAAATTTAATATTATTTCGAATGATATATCCTTCATATGCGTTGATTAACATTGTTATGTATTTTAGAAACAACATTACATTTAACATTTAACAAAGGTTTTGATTTTGAAAAATTTTACTTTTAACAATTTAATTTATGTCTGGTACAGTTTTAAAACCGAATTACCTATATATTTCCAAAGCTGTTTTACTCATATGCGTCGATTTACATTGTTGTATATATTTAGAATCAACATTACATTTAAATTTAAAAAAAATTTTTGATTTTGAAAAATTTTAGTTTTGTATATTTAGAAACATTACATTTAAAATTTATCAAAGGTTTTTAATTTTGAAAAATTGTACTTTTAAAAATTTTCTTTATGGTGCAGTTTAAAATCAAATTAAAAAATTTTTCGAAAGCCGTATTACTCATTTGCGTTGATTTACATTGTATTTTTAGAAAAAACATTACATTTAAAATTAACAAAGGTTCAGATTTTTGAAAATTGTACTTTTTAACAATTTTTTCTATGTCTGGTGCAATTTAAAATCGAATTACCCATTTTTTCGAAAGCTGTGTCACTCATATGGGTTTATTTACATTGTTATGTATTTTTAGAAACAACATTGCATTTCAAATTTAACAAAACTTTTACTTTTTAAAACTTTTCTTCATGTTTGGAACAGTTTAAAATCGAATTACCTATTTTTTTCGAAAGCTGTATCACTCATGTGTGTAGATTTAAATTGTTATGTATTTTTAGAAACAAAATTACATTTCAAATTTAAAAATTTTTTGGATTTTTCAAAATTGTTCTTTTTTACAATTTTCTCTATTTTTTGGTGCAGTTCAAAACAAAATTAAATATATTTCGAATGGTATATCCCTCATATGCGTTGATTAACATTGTTATGTATTTTTAGAAACAACATTACATTTAACAAAGGTTTTGATTTTGAAAAATTTTACTTTTTAACAATTTTCTTTATGTCTGGTACAGTTTAAAACCGAATTACCTATTTATTTCCAAAGCTGTTTTACTCATATGCGTCGATTTACATTGTTGTATATATTTAGAATCAACATTACATTTAAAATTTAAAAAAAATTTTTGATTTTGAAAAATTTTAGTTTGTATATTTAGAAACATTACATTTAAAATTTATCAAAGGTTTTAATTTTGAAAAATTGTACTTTTAAAAATTTTCTTTATGGTGCAGTTTAAATCAAATTAAAAAATTTTTCGAAAGCCGTATTACTCATTTGCGTTGATTTACATTGTATTTTTAGAAAAAACATTACATTTAAAATTTAACAAGGTTCTGATTTTTGAAAATTGTACTTTTTAACAATTTTTTCTATGTCTGGTGCAATTTAAAATCGAATTACCCATTTTTTTCGAAAGCTGTGTCACTCATATGGGTTTATTTACATTGTTATGTATTTTTAGAAACAACATTGCATTTCAAATTTAACAAAAACTTTTACTTTTTAAAACTTTTCTTCATGTTTGGTACAGTTTAAAATCGAATTACCTATTTTTTTCGAAAGCTGTATCACTCATGTGCGTAGATTTAAATTGTTATGTATTTTTTAGAAACAAAATTACATTTCAAATTTTAAAATTTTTTGGATTTTTCAAAATTGTTCTTTTTTACAATTTTCTCTATATTTGGTGCAGTTCAAACAAAATTTAATATTATTTCGAATGATATATCCCTCATATGGGTTGATTAACATTGTTATGTATTTTTAGAAACAACATTACATTTAACATTTAACAAAGGTTTTGATTTTGAAAAATTTTACTTTTTAACAATTTTCTTTATGTCTGGTACAGTTTAAAACCGAATTACCTATATATTTCCAAAGCTGTTTTACTCATATGCGTCGATTTACATTGTTGTATATATTTAGAATCAACATTACATTAAAATTTAAAAAAAAAAATTGATTTTGAAAAATTTTAGTTTTGTATATTTAGAAACATTACATTTAAAATTTAAAATCAAATTAAAAAATTTTTCGAAAGCCGTATTACTCTTTTGCGTTGATTTACATTGTATTTTTAGAAAAAAACATTACATTTAAAATTTAACAAAGGTTCTGATTTTTAAAAATTGTACTTTTAACAATTTTTTCTATGTCTGGTGCAATTTAAATCGAATTACCCATTTTTTCGAAAGCTGTGTCACTCATATGGGTTTATTTACATTGTTATGTATTTTTAGAAACAACATTGCATTTCAAATTTAACAAAAACTTTTACTTTTTAAAACTTTTCTTCATGTTTGGTACAAAATTAAATATTATTTCGAATGATATATCCCTCATATGCGTTGATTAACATTGTTATGTATTTTTAGAAACAACATTACATTTAACATTTAAGAAAGGTTTTGATTTTGAAAAATTTTACTTTTTAACAATTTTCTTTATGTCTGGTACAGTTTAAAACCGAATTACCTATTTATTTCCAAAGCTGTTTTACTCATATGCGTCGATTTACATTGTTGTATATTTTTAGAATCAATTTTACTTTAAAATTTAAAAAAATTTTTGATTTTGAAAAATTTTAGTTTTGTATATTTAGAAACATTACATTTAAAATGTATCAAAGGTTTAATTTTGAAAAATTGTACTTTTTAAAAATTTTCTTTATGTTTGGTGCAGTTTTAAAATCAAATTAAAGAATTTTTCGAAAGTGTTTACTCATTTGCGTTGATTACAATATATTTTTAGAAAAAACATTACATTTAAAATTTAACAAAAGTTCTGATTTTTAAAATTGTACTTTTTAACAATTTTTTCTATGTCTGGTGCAATTTAAAATCGAATTACCTATTTTTTCGAAAGCTGTATCACTCATGTGCGTAGATTTACATTGTTATGTATTTTTAGAAACAACATTAAATTTAAAATTAACAAAGGTTTTGATTTTAAAAAATTTTACTTTTTAAAAATTTTCCTTATGTTTGGTGTAGTTTAAAATTAAATATTACTTCGAATGATGCGTTGATTAACATTGTTATGTGTTTTTAGAAACAACATTACATTTAACATTTAACAAAGGTTTTGATTTTGAAAAATATTACTTATTAACAATTTTCTTTATGTCTGGTACAGTTTAAAACCGAATTACCTATTTATTTCCAAAGCTGTTTTACTCATATGCGTCTATTTACATTGTTGTATATATTAGAATCAACATTACATTTAAAATTTAAAAAAATTTTTGATTTTGAAAAATTTTAGTTTTGTATATTTAGAAACATTACATTTAAAATTTATCAAAGGTTTTAATTTGAAAAATTGTACTTTTAAAATTTTCTTTATGGTGCAGTTTAAAATCAAATTAAAAAATTTTTCGAAATCATTTGCGTTGATTTACATTGTATTTTAGAAAAAAACATTACATTTAAAATTTAACAAAGGTTCTGATTTTTGAAAATTGTACTTTTTAACAATTTTTTCTATGTCTGGTGCAATTTAAAATCGAATTACCCATTTTTTCGAAAGCTGTGTCACTCATATGGGTTTATTTACATGTTATGTATTTTTAGAAACAACATTGCATTTCAAATTTAACAAAAACTTTTAATTTTTAAAACTTTTCTTCATGTTTGGTACAGTTTAAAATCGAATTACCTATTTTTCGAAAGCTGTATCACGCATGTGCGTAGATTTAAATTGTTATGTATTTTTAGAAACAAAATTACATTTCAAATTTTAAAATTTTTTGGATTTTTCAAAATTGTTCTTTTTTACAATTTTCTCTATTTTTGGTGCAGTTCAAAACAAAATTTAATATTATTTCGAATGATATATCCTTCATATGCGTTGATTAACATTGTTATGTATTTTTAGAAACAACATTACATTTAACATTTAACAAAGGTTTTGATTTTGAAAAATTTTACTTTTTAACAATTTAATTTATGTCTGGTACAGTTTAAAACGAATTACCTATATATTTCCAAAGCTGTTTTACTCATATGCGTCGATTTACATTGTTGTATATATTAGAATCAACATTACATTTAAAATTTAAAAAAATTTTTGATTTTGAAAATTTTAGTTTTGTATATTTAGAAACATTACATTTAAAATTTAAAATCAAATTAAAAAATTTTCGAAAGCCGTATTACTCTTTTGCGTTGATTTACATTGTATTTTAGAAAAACATTACATTTAAAATTTAACAAAGGTTCTGATTTTTGAAAATTGTACTTTTTAACAATTTTTTCTATGTCTGGTGCAATTTAAAATTGAATTACCATTTTTTCGAAAGCTGTGTCACTCATATGGGTTATTTATATTGTTATGTATTTTTAGAAACAACATTGCATTTCAAATTTAACAAAAAACTTTTACTTTTAAAAACTTTTCTTCATGTTTGGTACAGTTTAAAATCGGAAACTTACCTATTTTTTCGAAAGCTGTATCACTCATGTGCGTAGATTTACATTGTAATTTATTTTTAGAAACAAAATTACATTTCAAATTTTAAAATTTTTTGGATTTTTCAAAAATTGTTTCTTTTTTACCAATTTTCTCTATTTTTGGTGGCAGTTCAAAACAAAATTAAATATTATTTCGAACGATATAAATCCCTCATATGCGTTGATTAACATTGTTATGTATTTTAGAAACAACATTATATTTAACAAAGGTTTTGATTTTGAAAATTTTACTTTTTAACGAATTTTCTTTATGTCTGGTACAGGTTTAAAACCGAATTACCCTATTTATTTCCAAAGCTGTTTTTACTCATATGCGTCGATTTACATTGTTGTATATATTAGAATCAACATTACATTTAAAATTTAAAAAAAATTGATTTTGAAAAATTTTAGTTTTGTATATTTAGAAACATTACATTTAAATTTATCAAAGGTTTTAATTTTGAAAAATTGTACTTTAAAAAATTTTCTTTATGGTGCAGTTTTAAAATCAAATTAAAAAATTTTTCGAAAGCCGTATTACTCATTTGCGTTGATTTACATTGTATTTTTAGAAAAAACATTACATTTAAAATTTAACAAAGGTTCAGATTTTTGAAAAATTGTACTTTTTAACAATTTTTCTATGTCTGGTGCAATTTAAAAATCGAATTACCCATTTTTTCGAAAGCTGTGTCACTCATATGGGTTTATTTACATTGTTATGTATTTTTAGAAACAACATTGCATTTCAAATTTAACAAAAACTTTTACTTTTTTAAAACTTTTCTTCATGTTTGGTACAGTTTAAAATCGAATTACCTATTTTTTCGAAAGCTGTATCACTCATGTGCGTAGATTTAAATTGTTATGTATTTTTAGAAACAAAATTACATTTCAAATTTTAAAATTTTTTGGATTTTTCAAAATTGTTCTTTTTTACAATTTTCTCTATTTTTGGTGCAGTTCAAAACAAAATTAAATATTATTTCGAATGATATATCCCTCATATGCGTTGATTAACATTGTTATGTATTTTTAGAAACAACATTACATTTAACAAAGGTTTTGATTTTGAAAAATTTTACTTTTTAACAATTTTCTTTATGTCTGGTACAGTTTAAAACCGAATTACCTATTTATTTCCAAAGCTGTTTTACTCATATGCGTCGATTTACATTGTTGTATATATTTAGAATCAACATTACATTTAAAATTTAAAAAAAAATTTTTGATTTTGAAAAATTTTAGTTTTGTATATTTAGAAACATTACATTTAAAATTTATCAAAGGTTTTAATTTTGAAAAATTGTACTTTTAAAAATTTTCTTTATGGTGCAGTTTAAAATCAAATTAAAAAATTTTTCGAAAGCCGTATTACTCATTTGCGTTGATTTACATTGTATTTTTAGAAAAAACATTACATTTAAAATTTAACAAAGGTTCTGATTTTTGAAAATTGTACTTTTTAACAATTTTTTCTATGTCTGGTGCAATTTAAAATCGAATTACCCATTTTTTCGAAAGCTGTGTCACTCATATGGGTTTATTTACATTGTTATGTATTTTTAGAAACAACATTGCATTTCAAATTTAAAAAAACTTTTACTTTTTAAAACTTTTCTTCATGTTTGGTACAGTTTAAAATCGAATTACCTATTTTTTCGAAAGCTGTATCACTCATGTGCGTAGATTTACATTGTTATGTATTTTTAGAAACAAAATTACATTTCAAATTTTAAAATTTTTTGGATTTTTTCAAAATTGTTCTTTTTTACAATTTTCTCTATTTTTGGTGCAGTTCAAAACAAAATTAAATATTATTTCGAATGATATATCCCTCATATGCGTTGATTAACATTGTTATGTATTTTTAGAAACAACATTACATTTAACATTTAACAAAGGTTTTGATTTTGAAAAATTTTACTTTTTAACAATTTTCTTTATGTCTGGTACAGTTTAAAACCGAATTACCTATTTATTTCCAAAGCTGTTTTACTCATATGCGTCGATTTACATTGTTGTATATATTTAGAATCAACATTACATTTAAAATTTAAAAAAATTTTGATTTTGAAAAATTTTAGTTTTGTATATTTAGAAACATTACATTTAAAATTTATCAAAGGTTTTAATTTTGAAAAATTGTACTTTTAAAAATTTTCTTTATGGTGCAGTTTAAAATCAAATTAAAAAATTTTTCGAAAGCCGTATTACTCATTTGCGTTGATTTACATTGTATTTTTAGAAAAAACATTACATTTAAAATTTAACAAAGGTTCTGATTTTTGAAAATTGTACTTTTTAACAATTTTTTCTATGTCTGGTGCAATTTAAAATCGAATTACCCATTTTTTCGAAAGCTGTGTCACTCATATGGGTTTATTTACATTGTTATGTATTTTTAGAAACAACATTGCATTTCAAATTTAACAAAAACTTTTACTTTTTAAAACTTTTCTTCATGTTTGGTACAGTTTAAAATCGAATTACCTATTTTTTCGAAAGCTGTATCACTCATGTGCGTAGATTTACATTGTTATGTATTTTTAGAAACAAAATTACATTTCAAATTTTAAAATTTTTTGGATTTTTCAAAATTGTTCTTTTTTACAATTTTCTCTATTTTTGGTGCAGTTCAAAACAAAATTAAATATTATTTCGAATGATATATCCCTCATATGCGTTGATTAACATTGTTATGTATTTTTAGAAACAACATTACATTTAACATACAAGGTTTTGATTTTGGAAAAAATTTTACTTTTTAACAATTTTCTTTATGTCTGGTACAGTTTAAAACCGAATTACCTATTTATTTCCAAAGCTGTTTTACTCATATGCGTCGATTTACATTGTTGTATATATTTAGAATCAACATTACATTTAAAATTTAAAAAAAAAATTTGATTTTGAAAAATTTTAGTTTTGTATATTTAGAAACATTACATTTAAAATTTATCAAAGGTTTTAATTTGAAAAATTGTACTTTTAAAAATTTTCTTTATGGTGCAGTTTTAAAATCAAATTAAAAAATTTTCGAAAGCCGTATTACTCATTTGCGTTGATTTACATTGTATTTTTGGAAAAAAACATTACATTAAAATTTAACAAAGGTTCAGATTTTGAAAATTGTACTTTTTAACAATTTTTTCTATGTCTGGTGCAATTTAAAATTGAATTACCCATTTTTTCGAAAGCTGTGTCACTCATATGGGTTTATTTATATTGTTATGTATTTTTAGAAACAACATTGCATTCAAATTTAACAAAAACTTTTACTTTTAAAACTTTTCTTCATGTTTGGTACAGTTTAAAATCGAATTACCTATTTTTTCGAAAGCTGTATCACTCATGTGCGTAGATTTACATTGTTATGTATTTTTAGAAACAAAATTACATTTCAAATTTTAAAATTTTTTTGGATTTTTCAAAAATTGTTCTTTTTTAGCAATTTTCTCTATTTTTGGTGCAGTTCAAAACAAAATTAAATATTATTTCGAATGATATATCCCTCATATGCGTGATTAACATTGTTATGTATTTTAGAAACAACATTACATTTAACAAAGGTTTTGATTTTGAAAAATTTTACTTTTTAACAATTTTCTTTATGTCTGGTACAGTTTAAAACCGAATTACCTATTTATTTCCAAAGCTGTTTTACTCATATGCGTCGATTTACATTGTTGTATATATTTAGAATCAACATTACATTTAAAATTTAAAAAAAAAATTTTGATTTTGAAAAATTTTAGTTTTGTATATTTAGAAACATTACATTTAAAATTTATCAAAGGTTTTAATTTTGAAAAATTGTACTTTTAAAAATTTTCTTTATGGTGCAGTTTAAAATCAAATTAAAAAATTTTTCGAAAGCCGTATTACTCATTTGCGTTGATTTACATTGTATTTTTAGAAAAAACATTACATTTAAAATTTAACAAAGGTTCTGATTTTTGAAAATTGTACTTTTTAACAATTTTTTCTATGTCTGGTGCAATTTAAAATCGAATTACCCATTTTTTCGAAAGCTGTGTCACTCATATGGGTTTATTTACATTGTTATGTATTTTTAGAAACAACATTGCATTTCAAATTTAACAAAAACTTTTACTTTTTAAAACTTTTCTTCATGTTTGGTACAGTTTAAAATCGAATTACCTATTTTTTCGAAAGCTGTATCACTCATGTGCGTAGATTTACATTGTTATGTATTTTTAGAAACAAAATTACATTTCAAATTTTAAAATTTTTTGGATTTTTCAAAATTGTTCTTTTTTACAATTTTCTCTATATTTTGGTGCAGTTCAAAACAAAATTTAATATTATTTCGAATGATATATCCCTCATATGCGTTGATTAACATTGTTATGTATTTTTAGAAACAACATTACATTTAACATTTAACAAAGTTTTGATTTTGAAAAATTTTACTTTTTAATTTAAAATTTTTCAAATTACCATTTTTTCGAAAGCTGTGTCACTCATATGGGTTTATTTACATTGTTATGTATTTTTAGAAACAACATTGCATTTAGAAACAACATTGCATTTCAAATTTAACAAAAACTTTTACTTTTTAAAACTTTTCTTCATGTTTGGTACAGTTTAAAATCGAATTACCTATTTTTTCGAAAGCTGTATCACTCATGTGCGTAGATTTAAATTGTTATGTATTTTTAGAAACAAAATTACATTTCAAATTTTAAAATTTTTTGGATTTTTCAAAATTGTTCTTTTTACAATTTTCTCTATTTTTGGTGCAGTTCAAAACAAAATTAATATTATTTCGAATGATATATCCCTCATATGCGTTGATTAACATTGTTATGTATTTTTAGAAACAACATTACATTTAACATTTAACAAAGGTTTTGATTTTGAAAAATTTTACTTTTTAACAATTTTCTTTATGTCTGGTACAGTTTAAAACCGAATTACCTATTTATTTCCAAAGCTGTTTTACTCATATGCGTCGATTTACATTGTTGTATATATTTAGAATCAACATTACATTTAAAATTTAAAAAAAATTTTTGATTTTGAAAAATTTTAGTTTTGTATATTTAGAAACATTACATTTAAAATTTAAAATCAAATTAAAAAATTTTTCGAAAGCCGTATTACTCTTTTGCGTTGATTTACATTGTATTTTTAGAAAAAACATTACATTTAAAATTTAACAAAGGTTCTGATTTTTGAAAATTGTACTTTTTAACAATTTTTTCTATGTCTGGTGCAATTTAAAATCGAATTACCCATTTTTTCGAAAGCTGTGTCACTCATATGGGTTTATTTACATTGTTATGTATTTTTAGAAACAACATTGCATTTCAAATTTAACAAAAACTTTTACTTTTTAAAACTTTTCTTCATGTTTGGTACAGTTTAAAATCGAATTACCTATTTTTTCGAAAGCTGTATCACTCATGTGCGTAGATTTACATTGTTATGTATTTTTAGAAACAAAATTACATTTCAAATTTTAAAATTTTTTGGATTTTTCAAAATTGTTCTTTTTTACAATTTTCTCTATTTTTGGTGCAGTTCAAAACAAAATTAAATATTATTTCGAATGATATATCCCTCATATGCGTTGATTAACATTGTTATGTATTTTTAGAAACAACATTACATTTAACAAAGGTTTTGATTTTGAAAAATTTTACTTTTTAACAATTTTCTTTATGTCTGGTACAGTTTAAAACCGAATTACCTATTTATTTCCAAAGCTGTTTTACTCATATGCGTCGATTTACATTGTTGTATATATTTAGAATCAACATTACATTTAAAATTTAAAAAAAAATTTTGATTTTGAAAAATTTTAGTTTTGTATATTTAGAAACATTACATTTAAAATTTATCAAAGGTTTTAATTTTGAAAAATTGTACTTTTAAAAATTTTCTTTATGGTGCAGTTTAAAATCAAATTAAAAAATTTTTCGAAAGCCGTATTACTCATTTGCGTTGATTTACATTGTATTTTTAGAAAAAACATTACATTTAAAATTTAACAAAGGTTCTGATTTTTGAAAATTGTACTTTTTAACAATTTTTTCTATGTCTGGTGCAATTTAAAATCGAATTACCCATTTTTTCGAAAGCTGTGTCACTCATATGGGTTTATTTACATTGTTATGTATTTTTAGAAACAACATTGCATTTCAAATTTAACAAAAACTTTTACTTTTTAAAACTTTTCTTCATGTTTGGTACAGTTTAAAATCGAATTACCTATTTTTTCGAAAGCTGTATCACTCATGTGCGTAGATTTAAATTGTTATGTATTTTTAGAAACAAAATTACATTTCAAATTTTAAAATTTTTTGGATTTTTCAAAATTGTTCTTTTTTACAATTTTCTCTATTTTTGGTGCAGTTCAAAACAAAATTAAATATTATTTCGAATGATATATCCCTCATATGCGTTGATTAACATTGTTATGTATTTTTAGAAACAACATTACATTTAACAAAGGTTTTGATTTTGAAAAATTTTACTTTTTAACAATTTTCTTTATGTCTGGTACAGTTTAAAACCGAATTACCTATTTATTTCCAAAGCTGTTTTACTCATATGCGTCGATTTACATTGTTGTATATATTTAGAATCAACATTACATTTAAAATTTAAAAAAAAATTTTTGATTTTGAAAAATTTTAGTTTTGTATATTTAGAAACATTACATTTAAAATTTAAAATCAAATTAAAAAATTTTTCGAAAGCCGTATTACTCTTTTGCGTTGATTTACATTGTATTTTTAGAAAAAACATTACATTTAAAATTTAACAAAGGTTCTGATTTTTGAAAATTGTACTTTTTAACAATTTTTTCTATGTCTGGTGCAATTTAAAATCGAATTACCCATTTTTTCGAAAGCTGTGTCACTCATATGGGTTTATTTACATTGTTATGTATTTTTAGAAACAACATTGCATTTCAAATTTAACAAAAACTTTTACTTTTTAAAACTTTTCTTCATGTTTGGTACAGTTTAAAATCGAATTACCTATTTTTTCGAAAGCTGTATCACTCATGTGCGTAGATTTACATTGTTATGTATTTTTAGAAACAAAATTACATTTCAAATTTTAAAATTTTTTGGATTTTTCAAAATTGTTCTTTTTTACAATTTTCTCTATTTTTGGTGCAGTTCAAAACAAAATTAAATATTATTTCGAATGATATATCCCTCATATGCGTTGATTAACATTGTTATGTATTTTTAGAAACAACATTACATTTAACAAAGGTTTTGATTTTGAAAAATTTTACTTTTTAACAATTTTCTTTATGTCTGGTACAGTTTAAAACCGAATTACCTATTTATTTCCAAAGCTGTTTTACTCATATGCGTCGATTTACATTGTTGTATATATTTAGAATCAACATTACATTTAAAATTTAAAAAAAAATTTGATTTTGAAAAATTTTAGTTTTGTATATTTAGAAACATTACATTTAAAATTTATCAAAGGTTTTAATTTTGAAAAATTGTACTTTTAAAAATTTTCTTTATGGTGCAGTTTAAAATCAAATTAAAAAATTTTTCGAAAGCCGTATTACTCATTTGCGTTGATTTACATTGTATTTTTAGAAAAAACATTACATTTAAAATTTAACAAAGGTTCTGATTTTTGAAAATTGTACTTTTTAACAATTTTTTCTATGTCTGGTGCAATTTAAAATCGAATTACCCATTTTTTCGAAAGCTGTGTCACTCATATGGGTTTATTTACATTGTTATGTATTTTTAGAAACAACATTGCATTTCAAATTTAACAAAAACTTTTACTTTTTAAAACTTTTCTTCATGTTTGGAACAGTTTAAAATCGAATTACCTATTTTTTCGAAAGCTGTATCACTCATGTGCGTAGATTTAAATTGTTATGTATTTTTAGAAACAAAATTACATTTCAAATTTTAAAATTTTTTGGATTTTTCAAAATTGTTCTTTTTTACAATTTTCTCTATTTTTGGTGCAGTTCAAAACAAAATTAAATATTATTTCGAATGATATATCCCTCATATGCGTTGATTAACATTGTTATGTATTTTTAGAAACAACATTACATTTAACAAAGGTTTTGATTTTGAAAAATTTTACTTTTTAACAATTTTCTTTATGTCTGGTACAGTTTAAAACCGAATTACCTATTTATTTCCAAAGCTGTTTTACTCATATGCGTCGATTTACATTGTTGTATATATTTAGAATCAACATTACATTTAAAATTTAAAAAAAAATTTTGATTTTGAAAAATTTTAGTTTTGTATATTTAGAAACATTACATTTAAAATTTATCAAAGGTTTTAATTTTGAAAAATTGTACTTTTAAAAATTTTCTTTATGGTGCAGTTTAAAATCAAATTAAAAAATTTTTCGAAAGCCGTATTACTCATTTGCGTTGATTTACATTGTATTTTTAGAAAAAACATTACATTTAAAATTTAACAAAGGTTCTGATTTTTGAAAATTGTACTTTTTAACAATTTTTTCTATGTCTGGTGCAATTTAAAATCGAATTACCCATTTTTTCGAAAGCTGTGTCACTCATATGGGTTTATTTACATTGTTATGTATTTTTAGAAACAACATTGCATTTCAAATTTAACAAAAACTTTTACTTTTTAAAACTTTTCTTCATGTTTGGTACAGTTTAAAATCGAATTACCTATTTTTTCGAAAGCTGTATCACTCATGTGCGTAGATTTACATTGTTATGTATTTTTAGAAACAAAATTACATTTCAAATTTTAAAATTTTTTGGATTTTTCAAAATTGTTCTTTTTTACAATTTTCTCTATTTTTGGTGCAGTTCAAAACAAAATTAAATATTATTTCGAATGATATATCCCTCATATGCGTTGATTTAACATTGTTATGTATTTTTAGAAACAACATTACATTTAACATTTAACAAAGGTTTTGATTTTGAAAAATTTTACTTTTTAACAATTTTCTTTATGTCTGGTACAGTTTAAAACCGAATTACCTATTTATTTCCAAAGCTGTTTTACTCATATGCGTCGATTTACATTGTTGTATATATTTAGAATCAACATTACATTTAAAATTTAAAAAAAATTTTTGATTTTGAAAAATTTTAGTTTTGTATATTTAGAAACATTACATTTAAAAGGTTTTACTCATATGCGTGATTTACATTTTGTATATTTTAAATCAACATTACATTTAAAATTTAAAAAAAATTTTTGATTTAATTTTAGTTTTGTATTTTAGAAACATTACATTTAAAATTTAACAAAGGTTCTGATTTTTGAAAAATTGTACTTTTAAAATTTTTTCTATGTCTGGTGCAATTTAAAATCGAATTACCCATTTTTTCGAAAGCTGTGTCACTCATATGGGTTTATTTACATTGTTATGTATTTTTAGAAACAACATTGCATTTCAAATTTAACAAAAACTTTTACTTTTTAAAACTTTTCTTCATGTTTGGTACAGTTTAAAATCGAATTACCTATTTTTTCGAAAGCTGTATCACTCATGTGCGTAGATTTAAATTGTTATGTATTTTTAGAAACAAATTACATTTCAAATTTTAAAATTTTTTGGATTTTTCAAAATTGTTCTTTTACAATTTTCTCTATTTTGGTGCAGTTCAAAACAAAATTAATATTATTTCGAATGATATATCCTCATATGCGTTGATTAACATTGTTATGTATTTTTAGAAACAACATTACATTTAACATTTAACAAAGGTTTTGATTTTGAAAAATTTTACTTTTTAACAATTTTCTTTATGTCTGGTACAGTTTAAAACCGAATTACCTATTATTTCCAAAGCTGTTTTACTCATATGCGTCGATTTACATTGTTGTATATATTTAGAATCAACATTACATTTAAAATTTAAAAAAAAATTTTGATTTTGAAAAATTTTAGTTTTTATATTTAGAAACATTTTAAAATTTAAAATCAAATTAAAAATTTTTCGAAAGCCGTATTACTCTTTTGCGTTGATTTACATTGTATATTTTAGAAAAAAACATTACATTTAAAATTTAACAAAGGTTCTGATTTTTAAAAATTTACTTTTGTAATTTTTTCTATGTCTGGTGCAATTTAAAATCGAATTACCCATTTTTTCGAAAGCTGTGTCACTCATATGGGTTTATTTACATTGTTATGTATTTTTAGAAACAACATTGCATTTCAAATTTAAAAAAAACTTTTACTTTTTAAAACTTTTCTTCATGTTTGGTAATTTAAAATATTATTTTTTCGAAATGTATCCTCATATGCGTTGATTAACATTGTTATGTATTTTTAGAAACAACATTACATTTAAATTTAACAAAATTTTGAAAAATTTTACTTTTTAACAATTTTCTTTATGTCTGGTACAGTTTAAAACCGAATTACCTATTTATTTCCAAAGCTGTTTTACTCATATGCGTCGATTTACATTGTTGTATTTTTAGAATCAACATTACATTTAAAATTTAAAAAAATTTTGATTTTGAAAAATTTTAGTTTTGTATATTTAGAAACATTACATTTAAAATTATCAAAGGTTTTAATTTTGATTTACTTTTTATTTTTATGTTTTGCAGTTTAAAATTTAAAAAATTTTTTTTTAATTTTGTTTTGTATTTTAGAAAAAACATTACATTTAAAATTTAACAAAGGTTCTGATTTTTAAAAATTGTACTTTTTAACAATTTTTTCTATGTCTGGTGCAATTTAAAATCGAATTACCCATTTTTTCGAAAGCTGTGTCACTCATATGGTTTATTTACATTGTTATGTATTTTTAGAAACAACATTGCATTTCAAATTTAACAAAAACTTTTACTTTTTAAAACTTTTCTTCATGTTTGGTACAGTTTAAAATCGAATTACCTATTTTTTCGAAAGCTGTATCACTCATGTGCGTAGATTTACATTGTTATGTATTTTTAGAAACAAAATTACATTTCAAATTTTAAAATTTTTTGGATTTTTCAAAAATTGTTCTTTTTTACAATTTTCTCTATTTTTGGTGCAGTTCAAAACAAAATTAAATATTATTTCGAATGATATATCCTCATATGCGTTGATTAACATTGTTATGTATTTTTAGAAACAACATTACATTTAACATTTAACAAAGGTTTTGATTTTGAAAAATTTTACTTTTTAACAATTTTCTTTATGTCTGGTACAGTTAAAACCGAATTACCTATTTATTTCCAAAGCTGTTTTACTCATATGCGTCGATTTACATTGTTGTATTTTTAGAATCAACATTACATTTAAAATTTAAAAAAATTTTTGATTTTGAAAAATTTTAGTTTTGTATATTTAGAAACATTACATTTAAAATTTATCAAAGGTTTTATTTTGATTTACATTGTTTTTAAATTTACAGTTTAAAATTTAAAAAAATTTTTGATTTTACTCATTTGCGTTGTTTTGTATTTTTAGAAAAAACATTACATTTAAAATTTAACAAAGGTTCTGATTTTTAAAAATTGTACTTTTTAACAATTTTTTCTATGTCTGGTGCAATTTAAAATCGAATTACCCATTTTTTCGAAAGCTGTGTCACTCATATGGGTTTATTTACATTGTTATGTATTTTTAGAAACAACATTGCATTTCAAATTTAACAAAAACTTTTACTTTTTAAAACTTTTCTTCATGTTTGGTACAGTTTAAAATCGAATTACCTATTTTTTCGAAAGCTGTATCACTCATGTGCGTAGATTTACATTGTTATGTATTTTTAGAAACAAAATTACATTTCAAATTTTAAAATTTTTTGGATTTTTCAAAATTGTTCTTTTTTACAATTTTCTCTATTTTTGGTGCAGTTCAAAACAAAATTAAATATTATTTCGAATGATATATCCCTCATATGCGTTGATTAACATTGTTATGTATTTTTAGAAACAACATTACATTTAACATTTAACATTTAACAAAGGTTTTGATTTTGAAAAATTTACTTTTTAACAATTTTCTTTATGTCTGGTACAGTTTAAAACCGAATTACCTATTTATTTCCAAAGCTGTTTTACTCATATGCGTCGATTTACATTGTTGTATATTTTTAGAATCAACATTACATTTAAAATTTAAAAAAATTTTTGATTTTGAAAAATTTTAGTTTTGTATATTTAGAAACATTACATTTAAAATTTATCAAAGGTTTTAATTTTGAAAAATTGTACTTTTTAAAAATTTTCTTTATGTTGGTGCAGTTTAAAATCAAATTAAAAAATTTTTCGAAAGTGTTTACTCATTTGCGTTGATTTACATTGTATTTTTAGAAAAAACATTACATTTAAAATTTAACAAGATTCTGATTTTTAAAAATTGTACCTTTTTAACAATTTTTTCTATGTCTGGTGCAATTTAAAATCGAATTACCTATTTTTTTCGAAAGCTGTATCACTCATGTGCGTAGATTTACATTGTTATGTATTTTTAGAAACAACATTAAATTTTAAAATTAACAAAGGTTTTGATTTTAAAAAATTTTACTTTTTAAAAATTTTCCTTATGTTTGGTGTAGTTTAAAATTAAATATTACTTCGAATGATGCGTTGATTAACATTGTTATGTGTTTTTAGAAACAACATTACATTTAACATTTAACAAAGGTTTGATTTGAAAAATATTACTTATTAACAATTTTCTTTATGTCTGGTACAGTTTAAAACCGAATTACCTATTTATTTCCAAAGCTGTTTTACTCATATGCGTCGATTTACATTGTTGTATATATTTAGAATCAACATTACATTAAAATTTAAAAAAAAATTTTTGATTTTGAAAAATTTAGTTTTGTATATTTAGAAACATTACATTTAAAATTTATCAAAGGTTTTAATTTTGAAAAATTGTACTTTTAAAAATTTTCTTTATGGTGGCCAGTTTAAAATCAAATTAAAAAATTTTTCGAAAGCCGTATTACTCATTTGCGTTGATTTACATTGTATTTTTAGAAAAAACATTACATTTAAAATTTAACAAAAGGTTCAGATTTTGAAAATTGTACTTTTTAACAATTTTTTCTATGTCTGGTGCAATTTAAAATCGAATTACCCATTTTTTTCGAAAGCTGTGTCCACTCATATGGGTTTTATTTACATTGTTATGTATTTTTAGAAACAACATTGCATTTCAAATTTAACAAAAACTTTTACTTTTTAAAACTTTTCTTCATGTTTGGAACAGTTTTAAAATCGAATTACCTATTTTTTTCGAAAAGCTGTATCACTCATGTGTGTAGATTTAAATTGTTATGTATTTTTAGAAACAAAATTACATTTCAAATTTTAAAATTTTTTGGATTTTTCAAAAATTGTTCTTTTTTACAATTTTCTCTATTTTTGGTGCAGTTCAAAACAAAATTAAATATTATTTCGAATGATATATCCCTCATATGCGTTGATTAACATTGTTATGTATTTTTAGAAACAACATTACATTTAACATTTAACAAAGGTTTTGGATTTTGAAAAATTTTACTTTTTAACAATTTTCTTTATGTCTGGTACAGTTTAAAACGAATTACCTATTTATTTCCAAAGCTGTTTTACTCATATGCGTCGATTTACATTGTTGTATATATTTAGAATCAACATTAACATTTAAAATTTAAAAAAAATTTTTGATTTTGAAAATTTTAGTTTTGTATATTTAGAAACATTACATTTAAAATTTATCAAAGGTTTTAATTTTTAAAAATTGTACTTTTAAAAATTTTCTTTATGGTGCAGTTTAAAATCAAATTAAAAAATTTTTCCGAAAGCCGTATTACTCATTTGCGTTGATTTACATTGTATTTTTAGAAAAAACATTACATTAAAATTTAACAAAGGTTCTGATTTTGAAAATTGTACTTTTTAAACAATTTTTTCTATGTCTGGTGCAATTTAAAATCGAATTACCCATTTTTTCGAAAGCCTGTGTCACTCATATGGGTTTATTTACATTGTTATGTATTTTTAGAAACAACATTGCATTTCAAATTTAACAAAAACTTTTACTTTTTAAAACTTTTCTTCATGTTTGGTACAGTTTAAAATCGAATTACCTATTTTTTCGAAAGCTGTATCACTCATGTGCGTAGATTTACATTGTAATTTATTTTTAGAAACAAAATTACATTTCAAATTTTAAAATTTTTTGGATTTTTCAAAAAATTGTTCTTTTTTACAATTTTCTCTATTTTTGGTGCAGTTCAAAACAAAATTAAATATTATTTCGAATGATATATTCCTCATATGCGTTGATTAACATTGTTATGTATTTTTAGAAACAACATTACATTTAACATTTAACAAAGGTTTTGATTTTGAAAAATTTTACTTTTTAACAATTTTCTTTATGTCTGGTACAGTTAAAAACCGAATTACCTATTTATTTCCAAAGCTGTTTTACTCATATGCGTCGATTTACATTGTTGTATATTTTTAGAATCAACATTACATTTAAAATTTAAAAAAATTTTTGATTTTGAAAATTTTAGTTTTGTATATTTAGAAACATTACATTTAAAATGTATCAAAGGTTTTAATTTTGAAAAATTGTACTTTTTAAAAATTTTCTTTATGTTTGGTGCAGTTTAAAATCAAATTAAACAATTTTTCGAAAGTGTTTACTCATTTGCGTTGATTTACAATATATTTTAGAAAAAACATTACATTTAAAATTTAACAAAGGTTCTGATTTTTAAAAATTGTACTTTTTAACAATTTTTCTATGTCTGGTGCAATTTAAAATCGAATTACCCATTTTTTCGAAAGCCTGTGTCACTCATATGGGTTTATTTACATTGTTATGTATTTTTAGAAACAACATTGCATTTCAAATTTAACAAAAACTTTTACTTTTTAAAAACTTTTCTTCATGTTTGGTACAGTTTAAAAATCGAATTACCTATTTTTTCGAAAGCTGTATCACTCATGTGCGTAGATTTACATTGTAATTTATTTTCAGAAACAAAATTACATTTCAAATTTTAAAATTTTTTGGATTTTTCAAAAAATTGTTCTTTTTTACAATTTTCTCTATTTTTTGGTGCAGTTCAAAACAAAATTAAATATTATTTCGAATGATATATCCCTCATATGCGTTGATTAACATTGTTATGTATTTTTAGAAACAACATTACATTTAACATTTAACATTTAACAAGGTTTTGTTTTTGAAAAAATTTACTTTTTAACAATTTTCTTTATGTCTGGTACAGTTTAAAACCGAATTACCTATTTAATTTCCAAAGCTGTTTTACTCATATGCCGTCGATTTACATTGTTGTATATTTTTAGAATCAATTTTACATTTAAAATTTAAAAAAATTTTTGATTTTGAAAAATTTTAGTTTTGTATATTTAGAACATTACATTTAAAATGTATCAAAGGTTTTTAATTTTGAAAAATTGTACTTTTTAAAAATTTTCTTTATGTTTGGTGGCAGTTTAAATCAAATTAAAAGAATTTTTCGAAAGTGTTTACTCATTGCGTTGATTTACATTGTATTTTAGAAAAAACATTACATTTAAAATTTAACAAAGGTTCTGATTTTTAAAAATTGTACTTTTTAACAATTTTTTCTATGTCTGGTGGCAATTTAAAATCGAATTACCTATTTTTTTCGAAAGCTGTATCACTCATGTGGCGTAGATTTACATTGTTATGTATTTTTAAGAAACAACATTAAATTTAAAATTAACAAAGGTTTTGATTTTAAAAAAATTTTACTTTTTAAAAATTTTCCTTATGTTTGGTGTAGTTTAAAATTAAATATTACTTCGAATGATGCGTTGATTAACATTGTTATGTTTTTAGAAAACAACATTACATTTAACATTTAACAAAGGTTTTGATTTTGAAAAAATATTACTTATTAACAATTTTCTTTATGTCTGGTACAGTTTAAAACCGAATTACCTATTTATTTCCAAAGCTGTTTTACTCATATGCGTCGATTTACATTGTTGTATATATTTAGAATCAACATTACATTTAAAATTTAAAAAAAAATTTTTGATTTGAAAAATTTTAGTTTTGTATATTTAGAAACATTACATTTAAAATTTATCAAAGGTTTTAATTTTGAAAAATTGTACTTTTAAAATTTTCTTTATGGTGCAGTTTAAAAATCAAATTAAAAAATTTTTCGAAAGCCGTATTACTCATTTGCGTTGATTTACATTGTATTTTTAGAAAAAACATTACATTTAAAATTTAACAAAGGTTCAGATTTTTGAAAATTGTACTTTTTAACAATTTTTTCTATGTCTGGTGCAATTTAAATCGAATTACCCCATTTTTTCGAAAGCTGTGTCACTCATATGGGTTTATTTACATTGTTATGTATTTTTAGAAACAACATTGCATTTCAAATTTAACAAAAACTTTTACTTTTTAAAACTTTTCTTCATGTTTGGAACAGTTTAAAATCGAATTACCTATTTTTTCGAAAGCTGTATCACTCATGTGTGTGTAGATTTAAATTGTTATGTATTTTTAGAAACAAAATTACATTTCAAATTTTAAAATTTTTGGATTTTTCAAAATTGTTCTTTTTTACAATTTTTCTCTATTTTTGGTGCAGTTCAAAACAAAATTAAATATTATTTCGAATGATATATCCTCATATGCGTTGATTAACATTGTTATGTATTTTTAGAAACAACATTACATTTAACAAAGGTTTTGATTTTGAAAATTTTACTTTTTAACAATTTTCTTTATGTCTGGTACAGTTTAAAACCGAATTACCTATTTATTTCCAAAGCTGTTTTACTCATATGCGTCGATTTACATTGTTTGTATTATTTAGAATCAACATTACATTTAAAATTTAAAAAAAATTTTTGATTTTGAAAAATTTTAGTTTTGTATATTTAGAAACATTACATTTAAAATTTATCAAAGGTTTTAATTTTTAAAAAATTGTACTTTTAAAAATTTTCTTTATGGTGCAGTTTAAAATCAAATTAAAAAATTTTTCGAAAGCCGTATTACTCATTTGCGTTGATTTACATTGTATTTTTAGAAAAAACATTACATTAAAATTTAACAAAGGTTCTGATTTTTGAAAATTGTACTTTTTAACAATTTTTTCTATGTCTGGTGGCAATTTAAAATTGAATTACCCATTTTTTCGAAAGCTGTGTCACTCATATGGGTTTATTTATATTGTTATGTATTTTTAGAAACAACATTGCATTTCAAATTTAACAAAAACTTTTACTTTTTAAAACTTTTCTTCATGTTTGGTACAGTTTAAAATCGAATTACCTATTTTTTCGAAAGCTGTATCACTCATGTGCGTAGATTTACATTGTTATGTATTTTTAAAACAAAATTACATTTCAAATTTTAAAATTTTTTGGATTTTTCAAAATTGTTCTTTTTTACAATTTTCTCTATTTTTGGTGCAGTTCAAAATAAAATTAAATATTATTTCGAATGATATATCCCTCATATGCGTTGATTAAATTGTTATGTATTTTTAGAAACACATTACATTTAACATTTAACAAAGGTTTTGATTTTGAAAAATTTTACTTTTAACAATTTTCTTTATGTCTGGTACAGTTTAAAACCGAATTACCTATTTATTTCCAAAGCTGTTTTACTCATATGCGTCGATTTACATTGTTGTATATATTTAGAATCAACATTACATTTAAAATTTAAAAAAAATTTTGATTTTGAAAAATTTTAGTTTTGTATATTTAGAAACATTACATTTAAAATTTATCAAAGGTTTTAATTTTGAAAAATTGTACTTTTAAAAATTTTCTTTATGGTGCAGTTTAAATCAAATTAAAAAATTTTTCGAAAGCCGTATTACTCATTTGCGTTGATTTACATTGTATTTTTAGAAAAAACATTACATTTAAAATTTAACAAAGGTTCTGATTTTTGAAAATTGTACTTTTTAACAATTTTTTCTATGTCTGGTGCAATTTAAAATCGAATTACCCATTTTTTCGAAAGCTGTGTCACTCATATGGGTTTATTTACATTGTTATGTATTTTAGAAACAACATTGCATTTCAAATTTAACAAAAACTTTTACTTTTTAAAACTTTTCTTCATGTTTGGTACAGTTTAAATCGAATTACCTATTTTTTCGAAAGCTGTATCACTCATGTGCGTAGATTTAAATTGTTATGTATTTTTAGAAAACAAAATTACATTTCAAATTTTAAAATTTTTGGATTTTTCAAAATTGTTCTTTTTTACATTTTCTCTATATTTGGTGCAGTTCAAAACAAATTTAATATTATTTCGAAATGATATATCCCTCATATGCGTTGATTACATTGTTATGTATTTTTAGAAACAACATTACATTTAACATTTAACAAAGGTTTTGATTTTGAAAAATTTTACTTTTTAACAATTTTCTTTATGTCTGGTACAGTTTAAACCGAATTACCTATATATATTTCCAAAGCTGTTTTTACTCATATGCGTCGATTTACATTGTTGTATATATTAGAATCAACATTACATTTAAAATTTTAAAAAAAAAATTGATTTTGAAAAATTTTAGTTTTGTATATTTAGAAACATTACATTTAAATTTTAAAATCAAATTAAAAATTTTTCGAAAGCCGTATTACTCTTTGCGTTGATTTACATTGTATTTTTAGAAAAAAACATTACATTTAAATTTAACAAAGGTTCTGATTTTTTAAAAATTGTACTTTTTAAACAATTTTTTCTATGTCTGGTGCAATTTAAAATCGAATTACCCATTTTTCGAAAGCTGTGTCACTCATATGGGTTTATTTACATTGTTATGTATTTTTAGAAACAACATTGCATTTCAAATTTAACAAAAACTTTTACTTTTTAAAACTTTTCTTCATGTTTGGTACAAAATTAAATATTATTTCGAATGATATATCCCTCATATGCGTTGATTAACATTGTTATGTATTTTTAGAAACAACATTACATTTAACATTTAACAAAGGTTTTGATTTTGAAAAATTTTACTTTTTAACATTTTCTTTATGTCTGGTACAGTTTAAAACCGAATTACCTATTTATTTCCAAAGCTGTTTTACTCATATGCGTCGATTTACATTGTTGTATATTTTTAGAATCAATTTTACATTTAAAATTTAAAAAAATTTTTGATTTTGAAAATTTTAGTTTTGTATATTTAGAAACATTACATTTAAAATGTATCAAAGGTTTTAATTTTGAAAATTGTACTTTTTAAAATTTCTTTATGTTTGGTGCAGTTTTAAAATCAAATTAAAGAATTTTTCGAAAGTGTTTACTCATTGCGTTGATTTACAATATATTTTTAGAAAAAACATTACATTTAAAATTTAACAAAAGTTCTGATTTTTAAAATTGTAACTTTTTAACAATTTTTTCTATGTCTGGTGCAATTTAAAATCGAATTACCCATTTTTTCGAAAGCTGTGTCACTCATATGGGTTTATTTACATTGTTATGTTACTTTAAAGAACAACATTGCATTTCAAATTTAACAAAACTTTTACTTTTTAAAACTTTTCTTCATGTTTGGTACAGTTTAAAATCGAATTACCTATTTTTTTCGAAAGCTGTATCACTCATGTGCGTAGATTTACATTGCTAATTTAATTTTTAGAAACAAAATTACATTTCAAATTTTAAAATTTTTTGGATTTTTCAAAAAATTGTTCTTTTTTCAATTTTCTCTATTTTGGTGCAGTTCAAAACAAAATTAAATATTATTTCGAATGATATATCCCTCATATGCGTTGATTAACATTGTTATGTATTTTAGAAACAACATTACATTTAAATTAAACAAAGGTTTTGATTTTGAAAATTTTACTTTTTAACAATTTTCTTTATGTCTGGTACAGTTTAAAACCGGAATTACCTATTTATTTCCAAGCTGTTTTACTCATATGCGTCGATTTACATTGTTGTATATATTTAGAATCAACCATTACATTTAAAATTTAAAAAAAAAATTTTGATTTTGAAAAATTTTAGTTTTGTATATTTAGAAACATTACATTTAAAATTTAATCAAAGGTTTTTAATTTGAAAATTGTACTTTTAAAAATTTTCTTTATGGTGCAGTTTAAAATCAAATTAAAAAATTTTCGAAAGCCGTATTACTCATTTGCGTTGATTTACATTGTATTTTTGGAAAAAAACATTACATTTAAAATTTAACAAAGGTTCAGAATTTTTTGAAAATTGTACTTTTTTAACAATTTTTTCTATGTCTGGTGCAATTTAAAAATTGAATTACCCATTTTTTCGAAAGCTGTGTCACTCATATGGGTTTATTTATATTGTTATGTATTTTTAGAAACAACATTGCATTTCAATTTAACAAAAACCTTTTACTTTTAAAAACTTTTCTTCATGTTTGGTACAGTTTAAAATCGAATTACCTATTTTTTCGAAAGCTGTATCACTCATGTGCGTAAGATTTACATTGTTATGTATTTTTAGAAACAAAATTACATTTCAAATTTAAAAATTTTTTGGATTTTTCAAAAATTGTTCTTTTTACAATTTTCTCTATTTTTGGTGCAGTTCAAAACAAAATTAAATATTATTTCGAATGATATATCCCTCATATGCGTTGATTAACATTGTTATGTATTTTTAGAAACAACATTACATTTAATAAAGGTTTTGATTTTGAAAAATTTTACTTTTTAACAATTTTTCTTTATGTCTGGTACAGTTTAAAACCGAATTACCTATTTATTTCCAAAGCTGTTTTACTCATATGCGTCGATTTACATTGTTGTATATATTTAGAATCAACATTACATTTAAAATTTAAAAAAATTTTTGATTTGAAAAATTTTAGTTTTTGTATATTTAGAAACATTACATTTAAAATTTATCAAAGGTTTTAATTTTGAAAAATTGTACTTTTAAAAATTTTCTTTATGGTGCAGTTTAAAATCAAATTAAAAAATTTTTCGAAAGCCGTATTACTCATTTGCGTTGATTTACATTGTATTTTTGGAAAAAACATTACATTTAAAATTTAACAAAGGTTCAGATTTTTGAAAATTGTACTTTTTAACAATTTTTTCTATGTCTGGTGCAATTTAAAATCGAATTACCCATTTTTTCGAAAGCTGTGTCATTCATATGGGTTTATTTACATTGTTATGTATTTTTAGAAACAACATTGCATTTCAAATTTAACAAAAACTTTTACTTTTTAAAACTGAAAGAAGAAATGATGAAGAAATTCATGTTTGGACAGTTTAAAATCGAATTACCTATTTTTTCGAAGCTGTATCACTCATGTGTGTAGATTTAAATTGTTATGTATTTTTAGAAACAAAATTACATTCAAATTTTAATTTTTTTTGGATTTTTCAAAATTGTTCTTTTTTACAATTTCTCCTATTTTGGTGGCAGTTCAAAACAAAATTTAATATTATTTCGAATGATATATCCCTCATATGCGTTGATTAACATTGTTATTTTTTTTAGAAACAACATTACATTTAACATTTAACAAAGGTTTTGATTTTGAAAATTTTACTTTTTAACAATTTTCTTTATGTCTGGTACAGTTTAAAACCGAATTACCTATATATTTCCAAGCTGTTTTACTCATATGCGTCGATTTACATTGTTGTATATATTTAGAATCAACATTACATTTAAAATTTAAAAAAAATTTTGATTTTGAAAAATTTTAGTTTTGTATATTTAGAAACATTACATTTAAAATTTAAAATCAAATTAAAAAATTTTTCGAAAGCCGTATTACTCTTTGCGTTGATTTACATTGTATTTTTAGAAAAACATTACATTTAAAATTTAACAAAGGTTCTGATTTTGAAAATTGTACTTTTTAACAATTTTTTCTATGTCTGGTGCAATTTAAAATCGAATTACCCATTTTTTCGAAAGCTGTGTCACTCATATGGGTTTATTTACATTGTTATGTATTTTTAGAAACAACATTGCATTTCAAATTTAACAAAAACTTTTACTTTTTAAAACTTTTCTTCATGTTTGGAAAATTTTAAATCGAATTACCTATTTTTTCGAAAGCTGTATCACTCATGTGTGTAGATTTAAATTGTTATGTATTTTTAGAAACAAAATTACATTTCAAATTTTAAAATTTTTTTGATTTTCAAAATTGTTCTTTTTTACAATTTTCTCTATTTTTGGTGCAGTTCAAAACAAAATTAAATATTATTTCGAATGATATATCCCTCATATGCGTTGATTAACATTGTTATGTATTTTTAGAAACAACATTACATTTAACAAAGGTTTTGATTTTGAAAAATTTTACTTTTTTAACAATTTCTTTATGTCTGGTACAGTTTAAAACCGAATTACCTATTTATTTCCAAAGCTGTTTTACTCATATGCGTCGATTTACATTGTTGTATATATTTAGAATCAACATTACATTTTAAAATTTAAAAAAATTTTTGATTTTGAAAAATTTAGTTTTGTATGTTTAGAAACATTACATTTAAAATTTATCAAAGGTTTAATTTTTAAAAATTGTACTTTTAAAAATTTTCTTTATGGTTGCAGTTTAAAATCAAATTAAAAAATTTTTCGAAAGCCGTATTACTCATTTGCGTTGATTTACATTGTATTTTTAGAAAAACATTACATTTAAAATTTAACAAAGGTTCTGATTTTTGAAAATTGTACTTTTTAACAATTTTTTCTATGTCTGGTGGCAATTTAAAATCGAATTACCCATTTTTTCGAAAGCTGTGTCACTCATATGGGTTTATTTACATTGTTATGTATTTTTAGAAACAACATTGCATTTCAAATTTAACAAAAACTTTTACTTTTTAAAACTTTTCTTCATGTTTGGAACAGTTTAAAATCGAATTACCTATTTTTTCGAAAGCTGTATCACTCATGTGCGTAGATTTAAATTGTTATGTATTTTTAGAAACAAAATTACATTTCAAATTTTAAAATTTTTTGATTTTTCAAAATTGTTCTTTTTTACAATTTTCTCTATTTTTGGTGCAGTTCAAAACAAAATTAAATATTATTTCGAATGATATATCCCTCATATGCGTTGATTAACATTGTTATGTATTTTTAGAAACAACATTACATTTAACATTTAACAAAGGTTTTGATTTTGAAAAATTTTACTTTTTAACAATTTTCTTTATGTCTGGTACAGTTTAAAACCGAATTACCTATTTATTTCCAAAGCTGTTTTACTCATATGCGTCGATTTACATTGTTGTATATATTTAGAATCAACATTACATTTAAAATTTAAAAAAAATTTGAAAAATTTTAGTTTTGTATATTTAGAAAATTACATTTTAGTTTTGTATATTTAGAAACATTACATTTAAAATTTATCAAAGGTTTTAATTTTGAAAAATTGTACTTTTAAAAATTTTCTTTATGGTGCAGTTTAAAATCAAATTAAAAAATTTTTCGAAAGCCGTATTACTCATTTGCGTTGATTTACATTGTATTTTTAGAAAAAACATTACATTTAAAATTTAACAAAGGTTCTGATTTTTGAAAATTGTACTTTTTAACAATTTTTTCTATGTCTGGTGCAATTTAAAATCGAATTACCCATTTTTTCGAAAGCTGTGTCACTCATATGGGTTTATTTACATTGTTATGTATTTTTAGAAACAACATTGCATTTCAAATTTAACAAAAACTTTTACTTTTTAAAACTTTTCTTCATGTTTGGTACAGTTTAAAATCGAATTACCTATTTTTTCGAAAGCTGTATCACTCATGTGCGTAGATTTAAATTGTTATGTATTTTTAGAAACAAAATTACATTTCAAATTTTAAAATTTTTTGGATTTTTCAAAATTGTTCTTTTTTACAATTTTCTCTATTTTGGTGCAGTTCAAAACAAAATTTAATATTATTTCGAATGATATATCCCTCATATGCGTTGATTAACATTGTTATGTATTTTTAGAAACAACATTACATTTAACATTTAACAAAGGTTTTGATTTTGAAAAATTTTACTTTTTAACAATTTTCTTTATGTCTGGTACAGTTTAAAACCGAATTACCTATATATTTCCAAAGCTGTTTTACTCATATGCGTCGATTTACATTGTTGTATATATTTAGAATCAACATTACATTTAAAATTTAAAAAAAAAATTTGATTTTGAAAAATTTTAGTTTTGTATATTTAGAAACATTACATTTAAAATTTAAAATCAAATTAAAAAATTTTTCGAAAGCCGTATTACTCTTTTGCGTTGATTTACATTGTATTTTTAGAAAAAACATTACATTTAAAATTTAACAAAGGTTCTGATTTTTAAAAATTGTACTTTTTAACAATTTTTTCTATGTCTGGTGCAATTTAAAATCGAATTACCCATTTTTTCGAAAGCTGTGTCACTCATATGGGTTTATTTACATTGTTATGTATTTTTAGAAACAACATTGCATTTCAAATTTAACAAAAACTTTTACTTTTTAAAACTTTTCTTCATGTTTGGTACAAAATTAAATATTATTTCGAATGATATATCCCTCATATGCGTTGATTAACATTGTTATGTATTTTTAGAAACAACATTACATTTAACATTTAACAAAGGTTTTGATTTTGAAAAATTTTACTTTTTAACAATTTTCTTTATGTCTGGTACAGTTTAAAACCGAATTACCTATTTATTTCCAAAGCTGTTTTACTCATATGCGTCGATTTACATTGTTGTATATTTTTAGAATCAACATTACATTTAAAATTTAAAAAAAATTTTTGATTTTGAAAAATTTTAGTTTTGTATATTTAGAAACATTACATTTAAAATTATCAAAGGTTTTAATTTTGAAAAATTGTACTTTTTAAAAATTTTCTTTATGTTTGGTGCAGTTTAAAATCAAATTAAAAAATTTTTCGAAAGTGTTTACTCATTTGCGTTGATTTACAATATATTTTTAGAAAAAACATTACATTTAAAATTTAACAAAGGTTCTGATTTTTAAAAATTGTACTTTTTAACAATTTTTTCTATGTCTGGTGCAATTTAAAATCGAATTACCCATTTTTTCGAAAGCTGTGTCACTCATATGGGTTTATTTACATTGTTATGTATTTTTAGAAACAACATTGCATTTCAAATTTAACAAAAACTTTTACTTTTTAAAACTTTTCTTCATGTTTGGTACAGTTTAAAATCGAATTACCTATTTTTTCGAAAGCTGTATCACTCATGTGCGTAGATTTACATTGTTATGTATTTTTAGAAACAAAATTACATTTCAAATTTTAAAATTTTTTGGATTTTTCAAAAATTGTTCTTTTTTACAATTTTCTCTATTTTTGGTGCAGTTCAAAACAAAATTAAATATTATTTCGAATGATATATCCCTCATATGCGTTGATTAACATTGTTATGTATTTTTAGAAACAACATTACATTTAACATTTAACAAAGGTTTTGATTTTGAAAAATTTTACTTTTTAACAATTTTCTTTATGTCTGGTACAGTTTAAAACCGAATTACCTATTTATTTCCAAAGCTGTTTTACTCATATGCGTCGATTTACATTGTTGTATATTTTTAGAATCAACATTACATTTAAAATTTAAAAAAATTTTTGATTTTGAAAAATTTTAGTTTTGTATATTTAGAAACATTACATTTAAAATTTATCAAAGGTTTTAATTTTGAAAAATTGTACTTTTTAAAAATTTTCTTTATGTTTGGTGCAGTTTAAAATCAAATTAAAAATTTTTCGAAAGTGTTTACTCATTTGCGTTGATTTACATTGTATTTTTAGAAAAAACATTACATTTAAAATTTAACAAAGGTTCTGATTTTTAAAAATTGTACTTTTTAACAATTTTTTCTATGTCTGGTGCAATTTAAAATCGAATTACCCATTTTTTCGAAAGCTGTGTCACTCATATGGGTTTATTTACATTGTTATGTATTTTTAGAAACAACATTGCATTTCAAATTTAACAAAAACTTTTACTTTTTAAAACTTTTCTTCATGTTTGGTACAGTTTAAAATCGAATTACCTATTTTTTCGAAAGCTGTATCACTCATGTGCGTAGATTTACATTGTTATGTATTTTTAGAAACAAAATTACATTTCAAATTTTAAAATTTTTTGGATTTTTCAAAAATTGTTCTTTTTTACAATTTTCTCTATTTTTGGTGCAGTTCAAAACAAAATTAAATATTATTTCGAATGATATATCCCTCATATGCGTTGATTAACATTGTTATGTATTTTTAGAAACAACATTACATTTAACATTTAACAAAGGTTTTGATTTTGAAAAATTTACTTTTTAACAATTTTCTTTATGTCTGGTACAGTTTAAAACCGAATTACCTATTTATTTCCAAAGCTGTTTTACTCATATGCGTCGATTTACATTGTTGTATATTTTTAGAATCAACATTACATTTAAAATTTAAAAAAATTTTTGATTTTGAAAAATTTTAGTTTTGTATATTTAGAAACATTACATTTAAAATTTATCAAAGGTTTTAATTTTGAAAAATTGTACTTTTTAAAAATTTTCTTTATGTTTGGTGCAGTTTAAAATCAAATTAAAAAATTTTTCGAAAGTGTTTACTCATTTGCGTTGATTTACATTGTATTTTTAGAAAAAACATTACATTTAAAATTTAACAAAGGTTCTGATTTTTAAAAATTGTACTTTTTAACAATTTTTTCTATGTCTGGTGCAATTTAAAATCGAATTACCTTTTTTCGAAAGCTGTATCACTCATGTGCGTAGATTTACATTGTTATGTATTTTTAGAAACAACATTACATTTAAATTTAAAAAAATTTTTTTTTAAAAATTTTCCTTATGTTTGTGTAGTTTAAAATTAAATATTCAAATGATGATGCGTTGATTAACATTGTTATGTATTTTTAGAAACAACATTACATTTAACATTTAACAAAGGTTTTGATTTTGAAAAATTTTACTTTTTAACAATTTTCTTTATGTCTGGTACAGTTTAAAACCGAATTACCTATTATTTCCAAAGCTGTTTTACTCATATGCGTTGATTTACATTGTTGTATATTTTAGAATCAACATTACATTTAAAATTTAAAAAGGTTTTGATTTTGAAAAATTTTACTTTTTAAAATTTTCTTTATGTTGTACTTTTAAAATCATTATATTTTTTCGAAAGCGTATTACTCATTGCGTTGATTTACATTGTTGTATTTTTAGAACAACATTACATTTAAAATTTGAAAAAAAAAATTTTGATTTTAAATAGTTTTGTTATATTTTTAGAAACAACATTGCATTTCAAATTTAACAAAAACTTTTACTTTTTAAAATCATGTTTGGTACAGTTTAAAAAAACCTATTTTTTCGAAAGCTGTATCACTCATGTGCGTAGATTTACATTGTTATGTATTTTTAGAAACAAAATTACATTTCAAATTTTAAAATTTTTTGGATTTTTCAAAATTGTTCTTTTTTACAATTTTCTCTATTTTTGGTGCAGTTCAAAACAAAATTAAATATTATTTCGAATGATATATCCTCATATGCGTTGATTAACATTGTTATGTATTTTTAGAAACAACATTACATTTAACATTTAACAAAGGTTTTGATTTTGAAAAATTTTACTTTTTAACAATTTTCTTTATGTCTGGTACAGTTTAAAACCGAATTACCTATTTATTTCCAAAGCTGTTTTACTCATATGCGTCGATTTACATTGTTGTATTTTTAGAATCAACATTACATTTAAAATTTAAAAAAATTTTTGATTTTGAAAAATTTTAGTTTTGTATATTTAGAAACATTACATTTAAAATTTATCAAAGGTTTTTTTTAAATTTCTTTTATCTTTTGGTGCAGTTTAAAATCAAATTAAAAATTTTTCGAAAGCCGTTTACTCATTTGCGTTGATTTACATATGTATTTTTAGAAAAAACATTACATTTAAAATTTAACAAAGGTTCTGATTTTTAAAAATTGTACTTTTTAACAATTTTTTCTATGTCTGGTGCAATTTAAAATCGAATTACCCATTTTTTCGAAAGCTGTGTCACTCATATGGGTTTATTTACATTGTTATGTATTTTTAGAAACAACATTGCATTTCAAATTTAACAAAAACTTTTACTTTTTAAAACTTTTCTTCATGTTTGGTACAGTTTAAAATCGAATTACCTATTTTTTCGAAAGCTGTATCACTCATGTGCGTAGATTTACATTGTTATGTATTTTTAGAAACAAAATTACATTTCAAATTTTAAAATTTTTTGGATTTTTCAAAAATTGTTCTTTTTTACAATTTTCTCTATTTTTGGTGCAGTTCAAAACAAAATTAAATATTATTTCGAATGATATATCCCTCATATGCGTTGATTAACATTGTTATGTATTTTTAGAAACAACATTACATTTAACATTTAACAAAGGTTTTGATTTTGAAAAATTTACTTTTTAACAATTTTCTTTATGTCTGGTACAGTTTAAAACCGAATTACCTATTTATTTCCAAAGCTGTTTTACTCATATGCGTCGATTTACATTGTTGTATATTTTTAGAATCAACATTACATTTAAAATTTAAAAAAATTTTTGATTTTGAAAAATTTTAGTTTTGTATATTTAGAAACATTACATTTAAAATTTATCAAAGGTTTTAATTTTGAAAAATTGTACTTTTTAAAAATTTTCTTTATGTTTGGTGCAGTTTAAAATCAAATTAAAAAATTTTTCGAAAGTGTTTACTCATTTGCGTTGATTTACATTGTATTTTTAGAAAAAACATTACATTTAAAATTTAACAAAGGTTCTGATTTTTAAAAATTGTACTTTTTAACAATTTTTTCTATGTCTGGTGCAATTTAAAATCGAATTACCTATTTTTTCGAAAGCTGTATCACTCATGCGTAGATTTACATTGTTATGTATTTTTACATTGTTATTATTTTTAAAAAAACATTACATTTTTAAAATTTAAAAAAATTTTGATTTTTTTTTCTTTTTAAATTTTAAAAGTTTAAAATTAATATTACTTCGAATGATGCGTTGATTAACATTGTTATGTATTTTTAGAAACAACATTACATTTAACATTTAACAAAGGTTTTGATTTTGAAAAATTTTACTTTTTAACAATTTTCTTTATGTCTGGTACAGTTTAAAACCGAATTACCTATTTATTTCCAAAGCTGTTTTACTCATATGCGTCGATTTACATTGTTGTATATATTTAGAATCAACATTACATTTAAAATTTAAAAAAAATTTTGATTTTGAAAAATTTTAGTTTTGTATATTTAGAAACATTACATTTAAAATTTATCAAAGGTTTTAATTTTGAAAAATTGTACTTTTAAAATTTTCTTTATGGTGCAGTTTAAAATCAAATTAAAAAATTTTTCGAAAGCCGTATTACTCATTTGCGTTGATTTACATTGTATTTTTAGAAAAAACATTACATTTAAAATTTAACAAAGGTTCTGATTTTTGAAAATTGTACTTTTTAACAATTTTTTCTATGTCTGGTGCAATTTAAAATCGAATTACCCATTTTTTCGAAAGCTGTGTCACTCATATGGGTTTATTTACATTGTTATGTATTTTTAGAAACAACATTGCATTTCAAATTTAACAAAAACTTTTACTTTTTAAAACTTTTCTTCATGTTTGGTACAGTTTAAAATCGAATTACCTATTTTTTCGAAAGCTGTATCACTCATGTGCGTAGATTTAAATTGTTATGTATTTTTAGAAACAAAATTACATTTCAAATTTTAAAATTTTTTGGATTTTTCAAAATTGTTCTTTTTTACAATTTTCTCTATTTTTGGTGCAGTTCAAAACAAAATTTAATATTATTTCGAATGATATATCCCTCATATGCGTTGATTAACATTGTTATGTATTTTTAGAAACAACATTACATTTAACATTTAACAAAGGTTTTGATTTTGAAAAATTTTACTTTTTAACAATTTTCTTTATGTCTGGTACAGTTTAAAACCGAATTACCTATTTATTTCCAAAGCTGTTTTACTCATATGCGTCGATTTACATTGTTGTATATATTTAGAATCAACATTACATTTAAAATTTAAAAAAAAATTTTTGATTTTGAAAAATTTTAGTTTTGTATATTTAGAAACATTACATTTAAAATTTAAATCAAATTAAAAAATTTTTCGAAAGCCGTATTACTCTTTTGCGTTGATTTACATTGTATTTTTAGAAAAAACATTACATTTAAAATTTAACAAAGGTTCTGATTTTTGAAAATTGTACTTTTTAACAATTTTTTCTATGTCTGGTGCAATTTAAAATCGAATTACCCATTTTTTCGAAAGCTGTGTCACTCATATGGGTTTATTTACATTGTTATGTATTTTTAGAAACAACATTGCATTTCAAATTTAACAAAAACTTTTACTTTTTAAAAACTTTTCTTCATGTTTGGTACAGTTTAAAATCGAATTACCTATTTTTTCGAAAGCTGTATCACTCATGTGCGTAGATTTACATTGTTATGTATTTTTAGAAACAAAATTACATTTCAAATTTTAAAATTTTTGGATTTTTCAAAAAATTGTTCTTTTTTACAATTTTCTCTATTTTTGGTGCAGTTCAAAACAAAATTAAATATTATTTCGAATGATATATCCCTCATATGCGTTGATTAACATTGTTATGTATTTTTAGAAACAACATTACATTTAACAAAGGTTTTGATTTTGAAAAATTTTACTTTTTAACAATTTTCTTTATGTCTGGTACAGTTTAAAACCGAATTACCTATTTATTTCCAAAGCTGTTTTACTCATATGCGTCGATTTACATTGTTGTATATATTTAGAATCAACATTACATTTAAAATTTAAAAAAAAATTGATTTTGAAAAATTTTAGTTTTGTATATTTAGAAACATTACATTTAAAATTTATCAAAGGTTTTAATTTTGAAAAATTGTACTTTTAAAAATTTTCTTTATGGTGCAGTTTAAAATCAAATTAAAAAATTTTTCGAAAGCCGTATTACTCATTTGCGTTGATTTACATTGTATTTTTAGAAAAAACATTACATTTAAAATTTAACAAAGGTTCTGATTTTTGAAAATTGTACTTTTTAACAATTTTTTCTATGTCTGGTGCAATTTAAAATCGAATTACCCATTTTTTCGAAAGCTGTGTCACTCATATGGGTTTATTTACATTGTTATGTATTTTTAGAAACAACATTGCATTTCAAATTTAACAAAAACTTTTACTTTTTAAAATTTTCTTCATGTTTGGTACAGTTTAAAATCGAATTACCTATTTTTTCGAAAGCTGTATCACTCATGTGCGTAGATTTACATTGTTATGTATTTTTAGAAACAAAATTACATTTCAAATTTTAAAATTTTTTGGATTTTTCAAAATTGTTCTTTTTTACAATTTTCTTATTTTTGGTGCAGTTCAAAACAAAATTAAATATTATTTCGAATGATATATCCCTCATATGCGTTGATTAACATTGTTATGTATTTTTAGAAACAACATTACATTTAACAAAGGTTTTGATTTTGAAAAATTTTACTTTTTAACAATTTTCTTTATGTCTGGTACAGTTTAAAACCGAATTACCTATTTATTTCCAAAGCTGTTTTACTCATATGCGTCGATTTACATTGTTGTATATATTTAGAATCAACATTACATTTAAAATTTAAAAAAAAATTTTTGATTTTGAAAAATTTTATTTTTTTGTATATTTAGAACATTACATTTAAAATTTATCAAAGGTTTTAATTTTGAAAAATTGTACTTTTAAAATTTTCTTTATGGTGCAGTTTAAAATCAAATTAAAAAATTTTTCGAAAGCCGTATTACTCATTTGCGTTGATTTACATTGTATTTTTAGAAAAAACATTACATTTAAAATTTAACAAAGGTTCTGATTTTTGAAAATTGTACTTTTTAACAATTTTTTCTATGTCTGGTGCAATTTAAAATCGAATTACCCATTTTTTCGAAAGCTGTGTCACTCATATGGGTTTATTTACATTGTTATGTATTTTTAGAAACAACATTGCATTTCAAATTTAACAAAAACTTTTACTTTTTAAAACTTTTCTTCATGTTTGGTACAGTTTAAAATCGAAATTATTTTTTCGAAAGCTGTATCACTCATGTGCGTAGATTTAAAATTGTTATTATTTTTAGAAACAAAATTACATTTCAAATTTTAAAATTTTTGGATTTTTCAAAAAATTGTTCTTTTTTACAATTTTCTCTATTTTGGTGCAGTTCAAAACAAAATTAAATATTATTTCGAATGATATATCCCTCATATGCGTTGATTAACATTGTTATGTATTTTTAGAAACAACATTACATTTAACATTTAACAAAGGTTTTGATTTTGAAAAATTTTACTTTTTAACAATTTTCTTTATGTCTGGTACAGTTTAAAACCGAATTACCTATTTATTTCCAAAGCTGTTTTACTCATATGCGTCGATTTACATTGTTGTATATATTTAGAATCAACATTACATTTAAAATTTAAAAAAAAATTTGATTTTGAAAAATTTTAGTTTTATATTTAGAAACATTACATTTAAAATTATCAAAGTTTTATTTTGAAAAATGTACTTTTAAAAATTTTCTTTATGGTGCAGTTTAAAATCAAATTAAAAATTTTTCGAAAGCCGTATTACTCATTTGCGTTGATTTACATTGTATTTTTTAGAAAAAACATTACATTTAAAATTTAACAAAGGTTCTGATTTTTAAAAATTGTACTTTTTAACAATTTTTTCTATGTCTGGTGCAATTTAAAATCGAATTACCCATTTTTTCGAAAGCTGTGTCACTCATATGGGTTTATTTACATTGTTATGTATTTTTAGAAACAACATTGCATTTCAAATTTAACAAAACTTTTACTTTTTAAAACTTTTCTTCATGTTTGGTACAGTTTAAAATCGAATTACCTATTTTTCGAAAGCTGTATCACTCATGTGCGTAGATTTACATTGTTATGTATTTTTAGAAACAAAATTACATTTCAAATTTTAAATTTTTTGGATTTTTCAAAATTGTCTTTTTTACAATTTTCTCTATTTTTGGTGCAGTTCAAAAAAATTAAATATTATTTCGAATGATATATCCCTCATATGCGTTGATTAACATTGTTATGTATTTTTAGAAACAACATTACATTTAACATTTAACAAAGGTTTTGATTTTGAAAAATTTTACTTTTTAACAATTTTCTTTATGTCTGGTACAGTTTAAAACCGAATTACCTATTTATTTCCAAAGCTGTTTTACTCATATGCGTCGATTTACATTGTTGTATATATTTAGAATCAACATTACATTTAAAATTAAAAAAAATTTTTGATTTTGAAAAATTTTAGTTTTGTATATTTAGAAACATTACATTTAAATTTATCAAAGGTTTTAATTTTGAAAAATTGTACTTTTAAAAATTTTCTTTATGGTGCAGTTTAAAATCAAATTAAAAAATTTTTCGAAAGCCGTATTACTCATTTGCGTTGATTTACATTGTATTTTTAGAAAAAAACATTACATTTAAAATTTAACAAAGGTTCTGATTTTTGAAAATTGTACTTTTTAACAATTTTTCTATGTCTGGTGCAATTTAAAATCGAATTACCCATTTTTTCGAAAGCTGTGTCACTCATATGGGTTTATTTACATTGTTATGTATTTTTAGAAACAACATTGCATTTCAAATTTAACAAAAACTTTTACTTTTTAAAACTTTTCTTCATGTTTGGTACAGTTTAAAATCGAATTACCTATTTTTTCGAAAGCTGTATCACTCATGTGCGTAGATTTACATTGTTATGTATTTTTAGAAACAAAATTACATTTCAAATTTTAAAATTTTTTGGATTTTTCAAAATTGTTCTTTTTACAATTTTCTCTATTTTTGGTGCAGTTCAAAACAAAATTAAATATTATTTCGAATGATATATCCCTCATATGCGTTGATTAACATTGTTATGTATTTTTAGAAACAACATTACATTTAACAAAGGTTTTGATTTTGAAAAATTTTACTTTTTAACAATTTTCTTTATGTCTGGTACAGTTTAAAACCGAATTACCTATTTATTTCCAAAGCTGTTTTACTCATATGCGTCGATTTACATTGTTGTATATATTTAGAATCAACATTACATTTAAAATTTAAAAAAAATTTTTGATTTTGAAAATTTTAGTTTTGTATATTTAGAAACATTACATTTAAAATTTATCAAAGGTTTTAATTTTGAAAAATTGTACTTTTAAAAATTTTCTTTATGGTGCAGTTTAAAATCAAATTAAAAAATTTTTCGAAAGCCGTATTACTCATTTGCGTTGATTTACATTGTATTTTTAGAAAAAACATTACATTTAAAATTTAACAAAGGTTCTGATTTTTGAAAATTGTACTTTTTAACAATTTTTTCTATGTCTGGTGCAATTTAAAATCGAATTACCCATTTTTTCGAAAGCTGTGTCACTCATATGGGTTTATTTACATTGTTATGTATTTTTAGAAACAACATTGCATTTCAAATTTAACAAAAACTTTTACTTTTTAAAACTTTTTTCATGTTTGTAACAGTTTAAAATCGAATTACCTATTTTTTCGAAAGCTGTATCACTCATGTGCGTAGATTTACATTGTTATGTATTTTTAGAAACAAAATTACATTTCAAATTTAAAATTTTTTGGATTTTTCAAAATTGTTCTTTTTTACAATTTTCTCTATTTTGGTGCAGTTCAAAACAAAATTAAATATTATTTCGAATGATATATCCCTCATATGCGTTGATTAACATTGTTATGTATTTTTAGAAACAACATTACATTTAACATTTAACAAAGGTTTTGATTTTGAAAAATTTTACTTTTTAACAATTTTCTTTATGTCTGGTACAGTTTAAAACCGAATTACCTATTTATTTCCAAAGCTGTTTTACTCATATGCGTCGATTTACATTGTTGTATATATTTAGAATCAACATTACATTTAAAATTTAAAAAAAATTTTGATTTTGAAAAATTTTAGTTTTGTATATTTAGAAACATTACATTTAAAATTTATCAAAGGTTTTAATTTTGAAAAATTGTACTTTTAAAATTTTCTTTATGGTGCAGTTTAAAATCAAATTAAAAATTTTTCGAAAGCCGTATTACTCATTTGCGTTGATTTACATTGTATTTTTAGAAAAAACATTACATTTAAAATTTAACAAAGGTTCTGATTTTTGAAAATTGTACTTTTTAACAATTTTTTCTATGTCTGGTGCAATTTAAAATCGAATTACCCATTTTTTCGAAAGCTGTGTCACTCATATGGGTTTATTTACATTGTTATGTATTTTTAGAAACAACATTGCATTTCAAATTTAACAAAAACTTTTACTTTTTAAAACTTTTCTTCATGTTTGGTACAGTTTAAAATCGAATTACCTATTTTTTCGAAAGCTGTATCACTCATGTGTGTAGATTTAATTGTTATGTATTTTTAGAAACAAAATTACATTTCAAATTTTAAAATTTTTTGGATTTTTCAAAATTGTTCTTTTTTACAATTTTCTCTATTTTTGGTGCAGTTCAAAACAAAATTAAATATTATTTCGAATGATATATCCCTCATATGCGTTGATTAACATTGTTATGTATTTTTAGACAACATTACATTAACATTTAACAAAGGTTTTGATTTTGAAAAATTTTACTTTTTAACAATTTTCTTTATGTCTGGTACAGTTTAAAACCGAATTACCTATTTATTTCCAAAGCTGTTTTACTCATATGCGTCGATTTACATTGTTGTATATATTTAGAATCAACATTACATTTAAAATTTAAAAAAAATTTTTGATTTTGAAAAATTTTAGTTTTGTATATTTAGAAACATTACATTTAAAATTTATCAAAGGTTTTAATTTTGAAAAATTGTACTTTTTAAAAATTTTCTTTATGGTGCAGTTTAAAATCAAATTAAAAATTTTTCGAAAGCCGTTTACTCATTTGCGTTGATTTACATTGTATTTTTAGAAAAAACATTACATTTAAAATTTAACAAAGGTTCTGATTTTTGAAAATTGTACTTTTTAACAATTTTTTCTATGTCTGGTGCAATTTAAAATCGAATTACCCATTTTTTCGAAAGCTGTGTCACTCATATGGGTTAGATTTACATTGTTATGTATTTTTAGAAACAACATTTAATTTCAAAATTAAAATTTTTGTTTTAAAAAATTTATTTTTTAAAAATTTCTCTTATTGTTTGGTGTAGTTTAAAATTAAAATATTATTTCGAATGATGCGTTGATTAACATTGTTATGTATTTTTAGAAACAACATTACATTTAACATTTAACAAAGGTTTTGATTTTGAAAATTTTACTTTTAACAATTTTCTTTATGTCTGGTACAGTTTAAAACCGAATTACCTATTTATTTCCAAAGCTGTTTTACTCATATGCGTCGATTTACATTGTTGTATATATTTAGAATCAACATTACATTTAAAATTTAAAAAATTTTTGATTTTGAAAAATTTTAGTTTTGTATATTTAGAAACATTACATTTAAAATTTATCAAAGGTTTTAATTTTGAAAAATTGTACTTTTAAAATTTTCTTTATGGTGCAGTTTAAAATCAAATTAAAAAATTTTTCGAAAGCCGTTTACTCATTTGCGTTGATTTACATTGTATTTTAGAAAAAAACATTACATTTAAAATTTAACAAAGGTTCTGATTTTTGAAAATTGTACTTTTTAACAATTTTTTCTATGTCTGGTGCAATTTAAAATCGAATTACCCATTTTTCGAAAGCTGTGTCACTCATATGGGTTTATTTACATTGTTATGTATTTTTAGAAACAACATTGCATTTCAAATTTAACAAAAACTTTTACTTTTTAAAACTTTTCTTCATGTTTGGTACAGTTTAAAATCGAATTACCTATTTTTTCGAAAGCTGTATCACTCATGTGCGTAGATTTAAATTGTTATGTATTTTTAGAAACAAAATTACATTTCAAATTTTAAAATTTTTTGGATTTTTCAAAATTGTTCTTTTTTACAATTTTCTCTATTTTTGGTGCAGTTCAAAACAAAATTTAATATTATTTCGAATGATATATCCCTCATATGCGTTGATTAACATTGTTATGTATTTTTAGAAACAACATTACATTTAACATTTAACAAAGGTTTTGATTTTGAAAAATTTTACTTTTTAACAATTTTCTTTATGTCTGGTACAGTTTAAAACCGAATTACCTATTATTTCCAAAGCTGTTTTACTCATATGCGTCGATTTACATTGTTGTATATATTTAGAATCAACATTACATTTAAAATTTAAAAAAATTTTTGATTTTGAAAAATTTTAGTTTTGTATATTTAGAAACATTACATTTAAAATTTAAAATCAAATTAAAAAAATTTTTCGAAAAGCCGTATTACTCTTTTGCGTTGATTTACATTGTATTTTTAGAAAAACATTACATTTAAAATTTAACAAAGGTTCTGATTTTTGAAAATTGTACTTTTTAACAATTTTTTCTATGTCTGGTGCAATTTAAAATCGAATTACCCATTTTTTCGAAAGCTGTGTCACTCATATGGGTTTATTTACATTGTTATGTATTTTTAGAAACAACATTGCATTTCAAATTTAACAAAAACTTTTACTTTTAAAAACTTTTCTTCATGTTTGGTACAGTTTAAAATCGAATTACCTATTTTTTCGAAAGCTGTATCACTCATGTGCGTAGATTTACATTGTTATGTATTTTTAGAAACAAAATTACATTTCAAATTTTAAATTTTTTGGATTTTTCAAAATTGTTCTTTTTTACAATTTTCTCTATTTTGGTGCAGTTCAAAACAAAATTAAATATTATTTCGAATGATATATCCCTCATATGCGTTGATTAACATTGTTATGTATTTTTAGAAACAACATTATATTTAACAAAGGTTTTGATTTTGAAAAATTTTACTTTTTAACAATTTTCTTTATGTCTGGTACAGTTTAAAACCGAATTACCTATTTATTTCCAAAGCTGTTTTACTCATATGCGTCGATTTACATTGTTGTATATATTTAGAATCAACATTACATTTAAAATTTAAAAAAAAAATTGATTTTGAAAAATTTTAGTTTTGTATATTTAGAAACATTACATTTAATTTATCAAAGGTTTTAATTTTGAAAAAATTGTACTTTAAAAATTTTCTTTATGTGCAGTTTAAAATCAAATTAAAAATTTTTCGAAAGCCGTATTACTCATTTGCGTTGATTTACATTGTATTTTTAGAAAAAACATTACATTTAAAATTTAACAAAGGTTCTGATTTTTGAAAATTGTACTTTTTAACAATTTTTTCTATGTCTGGTGCAATTTAAAATCGAATTACCCATTTTTTCGAAAGCTGTGTCACTCATATGGGTTTATTTACATTGTTATGTATTTTTAGAAACAACATTGCATTTCAAATTTAACAAAAACTTTTACTTTTTAAAACTTTTCTTCATGTTTGGTACAGTTTAAAATCGAATTACCTATTTTTTCGAAAGCTGTATCACTCATGTGCGTAGATTTACATTGTTATGTATTTTTAGAAACAAAATTACATTTCAAATTTTAAAATTTTTTGGATTTTTCAAAATTGTTCTTTTTTACAATTTTCTCTATTTTTGGTGCAGTTCAAAACAAAATTAAATATTATTTCGAATGATATATCCCTCATATGCGTTGATTAACATTGTTATGTATTTTTAGAAACAACATTACATTTAACAAAGGTTTTGATTTTGAAAAATTTTACTTTTTAACAATTTTCTTTATGTCTGGTACAGTTAAAACCGAATTACCTATTTATTTCCAAAGCTGTTTTACTCATATGCGTCGATTTACATTGTTGTATATATTTAGAATCAACATTACATTTAAAATTTAAAAAAAAATTTTGATTTTGAAAAATTTTAGTTTTGTATATTTAGAAACATTACATTTAAAATTTATCAAAGGTTTTAATTTTGAAAAATTGTACTTTTAAAAATTTTCTTTATGGTGCAGTTTAAAATCAAATTAAAAATTTTTCGAAAGCCGTATTACTCATTTGCGTTGATTTACATTGTATTTTTAGAAAAAACATTACATTTAAAATTTAACAAAGGTTCAATTTTCTTTATGTTTGGCGCAGTTTAAAACCGATTTATATATCTTTCATAATCTGCAATCACTTATATCGATGATTTACATTGTTTATGTATTTTTAGAACCAACACACATTTAAAATTTAAAAAGTTTTTGATTTTGAAAATTGTACTTTTTATGTGTTGTTGTGTATTTTTAGAAACAACACTACATTTAAATTTTAAACAAAAATGATATTGAAAAAATTTACTTTTTAACAATTTTCTTTATGTTTGTTACTGTTTTAAATCGAATTACACATTTTTTCAAAGGCTGTATAATAACTCATATGCTTTAATTTACATTGTTATGTATTTTAAAAAAATTCAAATTAAAAAAATTTTGAAAAATTGTACTCCTAACAATTTTCTCTATGTCTGGTGCAATTTGAAATCGAATTACACATTTTTCGAAAGCCGTATTATAATTTGCGTTGATTTACATTGTATTTTAAAAAAACATTACATTAAAATTTAACAAAGTTCTGATTTTGAAAATTGTACTTTTTAACATTTTCTATGTCTGTGCAATTTAAAATCGAATTACCCATTTTTTCGAAAGCTGTGTCACTCATATGGGTTATTTACATTGTTATGTATTTTTAGAAACAAACATTGCATTTTAAAATTAACAAAAACTTTTACTTTTAAAACTTTTCTCATGTTTGGTACAGTTAAATCGAATTACCTATTTTTCGAAAGCTGTATCTTCATGTGCGTAGATTTACATTTTATGTATTTTTAGAAACAAAATTACATTTCAAATTTTAAAATTTTTGGATTTTTCAAATTGTTCTTTTTTACAATTTTCTCTATTTTGGTGCAGTTCAAAATAAATTAATATATTTCGAATGATATATCCCTCATGCGTTGATTTACATTGTTATGTATTTTAGAAACAACATTTAACATTAACAAAGGTTTAATTTGAAAAATTGTACTTTTAAAAATTTCTTTATGTTTGGTGCAGTTTAAAATCAAATTAAACAATTTTCGAAAGTGTTTACTCATTTGCGTTGATTACAATGTATTTTTTAGAAAAAAACATTACATTTAAAATTTAACAAAGTTCTGATTTTAAAAATTGTACTTTTAACAATTTTTTCTATGTCTGGTGCAATTAAATCGAAATACCAAAAAAGTTTTGATTTTGAAAAATTTTACTTTTTAACAATTTCTTTATGTATGTACAGTTTAAAACCGAATTACATATTTATTTCCAAAGCTGTTTTACTCACATGCGTCGATTTACATGTTGTATATTTTAGAATCAACATTACATTTAAATTTAAAAAAAAAATTTGATTTTGAAAAATTTTAGTTTGTATATTTAGAAACATTACATTTAAATTTATCAAAGGTTTTAATTTTGAAAAATTGTACTTTTAAAAATTTTCTTTTGTTGGTGCAGTTTAAAATCAAATTAAACAATTTTCGAAAGTGTTTACTCATTTGCGTTGATTTACAATGTATTTTTAGAAAAAACATTACATTTAAATTTAACAAAGGTTCTGATTTTTAAAAAATGTACTTTTTAACAATTTTTTCTATGTCTGGTGCAATTTAAAATCGAATTACCATTTTTTCGAAAGCTGTGTCACTTATATGGTTTATTTACATTGTTATGTATTTTTAGAAACAACATTGCATTTCAAATTTAACAAAAACTTTTACTTTTTAAAACTTTTCTTCATGTTTGGTACAGTTTAAAATCGAATTACCTATTTTTTCGAAAGCTGTATCACTCAGTGCGTAGATTTACATTGTTATGTATTTTTAGAAAAAAATTACGTTTCAAATTTTAAATACTTTGGATTTTTCAAAATTGTCTTTTTTACAATTTTCTCTATTTTTGTACAGTTCAAAATAAAATTAAATATTACTTCGAATGATGTATACCTCATATGCGTGATTTACATTGTTATGTATTATAGAAACAACATTAGATTAAATTAAAAAAGTTTTGATTTTGAAAAATTTTACTTTTAACAATTTCTTTATGTCTGGTACAGTTTAAAACCGAATTACTCTATTTATTTCCAAAGCTGTTTTACTCATATGCGTCGATTTACATTGTTGTATATTTTTAGAATCAACATTACATTTAAAATTTAAAAAAAATTTTGATTTTGAAAAATTTTAGTTTTGTATATTTAGAAACATTACATTTAAAATGTATCAAAGGTTTTAATTTTGAAAAATTGTACTTTTTTAAAAATTTTCTTTATGTTTGGTGCAGTTTAAAATCAAATTAAACAATTTTTCGAAAGTGTTTACTCATTTGCGTTGATTTACAATATATTTTTAAGAAAAAACATTACATTTAAAATTTACAAAGGTTCTGATTTTTAAAAATTGTACTTTTTAACAATTTTTTCTATGTCTGGTGCAATTTAAAATCGAATTACCCATTTTTTCGAAAGCTGTGTACTCATATGGGTTTATTTACATTGTTATGTATTTTAGAAACAACATTGCATTTCAAATTTAACAAAAACTTTTACTTTTTAAAACTTTTCTTCATGTTTGGTACAGTTTAAAATCGAATTACCTATTTTTTTCGAAAGCTGTATCACTCATGTGCGTAGATTTACATTGTTATGTATTTTTAGAAACAAAATTACATTTCAAATTTTAAAATACTTTGGATTTTTCAAAATTGTTCTTTTTTACAATTTTCTCTATTTTTTGTACAGTTCAAAATAAAATTAAATATTACTTCCAATGATGTATACCTCATATGCGTTGATTTACATTGTTATGTATTTATAGAAACAACATTAGATTTAAAATTTAAAAAAGGTTTTTGTATATATTTAGAATCAACATTACATTTAAAATTTAAAAAAAAAAAATTTGATTTTGAAAAATTTTAGTTTTGTATATTTAGAAACATTACATTTAAAATTTATCAAAGGTTTTAATTTTGAAAATTGTACTTTTAAAAATTTTCTTTATGGTGCAGTTTAAAATCAAATTAAAAAATTTTTCGAAAGCCGTATTATTAATTTGCGTTGATTTACATTGTATTTTTAGAAAAAACATTACATTTAAAATTTAACAAAGGTTCTGATTTTTGAAAATTGTACTTTTTAACAATTTTTTCTATGTCTGGTGCAATTTAAAATCGAATTACCCATTTTTTTCGAAAGCTGTGTCACTCATATGGGTTTATATACATTGTTATGTATTTTTAGAAACAACATTGCATTTCAAATTTAACAAAAACTTTTACTTTTTAAAACTTTCTTCATGTTTGGTACAGTTTAAAAATCGAATTACCTATTTTTTCGAAAGCTGTATCACTCATGTGCGTAGATTTACATTGTTATGTATTTTTAGAAACAAAATTACATTTCAAATTTTAAAATTTTTTGGATTTTTCAAAATTGTTCTTTTTTACATTTTTTCTCTATTTTTTGGTGCAGTTCAAAATAAAATTAAATATTACTTCGAATGATGTATACCTCATATGCGTTGATTAACATTGTTATGTATTTTTAGAAACAACATTTAACATTTAACAAAGGTTTTAATTTTGAAAAATTGTACTTTTTAAAAATTTTCTTTATGTTTGGTGCAGTTTAAAATCAAATTAAACAATTTTTCGAAAGTGTTTACTCATTTGCGTTGATTTACAATATATTTTTAGAAAAAACATTACATTTAAAATTTAACCAAAGGTTCTGATTTTTAAAAATTGTACTTTTAACAATTTTTTCTATGTCTGGTGCAATTTAAAATCGAATTACCCATTTTTTTCGAAAGCTGTGTCACTCATATGGGTTTATTTACATTGTTATGTATTTTTAGAAACAACATTGCATTTCAAATTTAACAAAAACTTTTACTTTTTAAAACTTTTCTTCATGTTTGGTACAGTTTAAAATCGAATTACCTATTTTTCGAAAGATGTATCACTCATGTGCGTAGATTTACATTGTTATGTATTTTTAGAAAACAAAATTACGTTTCAAATTTTAAAATACTTTGGATTTTTCAAAATTGTTCTTTTTACAATTTTCTCTATTTTTTGTACAGTTCAAAATAAAATTAAATATTACTTCGAATGATGTATACCTCGTATGCGTTGATTTACATTGTTATGTATTTATAGAAACAACATTAGATTTAAAATTTAAAAAAGGTTTTTGATTTTGAAAAATTTACTTTTTAACAATTTTCTTTATGTCTGGTACAGTTTAAAACCGAATTACCTATTTATTTCCAAAGCTGTTTTACTCATATGCGTCGATTTACATTGTTGTAATATTTTTAGAATCAACATTACATTTAAAATTTAAAAAAATTTTTGATTTTGAAAAATTTTAGTTTTGTATATTTAGAAACATTACATTTAAAATTTATCAAAGGTTTTAATTTTGAAAAATTGTACTTTTAAAAATTTTCTTTATGTTTGGTGCAGTTTAAAATCAAATTAAACAATTTTTCGAAAGTGTTTACTCATTTGCGTTGATTTACAATATATTTTTAGAAAAAACATTACATTTAAAATTTAACAAAGGTTCTGATTTTTAAAAATTGTACTTTTTAACAATTTTTTCTATGTCTGGTGCAGTTTAAAATCGAATTACCTATTTTTTCGAAAGCTGTTCACTCATGTGCGTAGATTTACATTGTTATGTATTTTTAGAAAAAAATTACATTTCAAATTTTAAAATTTTTTGATTTTCAAAATTGTTCTTTTTACAATTTTCTCTATTTTGGTGCAGTTCAAAACAAAATTAAATATTATTTCGAATGATATATCCCTCATATGCGTTGATTTACATTGTTATGTATTTTTAGAAACAACATTACATTTAACATTTAACAAAGGTTTTGATTTTGAAAAAATTTACTTTTTAAAAATTTCTTATGTCTGGTACAGTTTAAAAACCGAATTACCTATTTATTTCCAAAGCTGTTTACTCATATGCGTCGATTTACATTGTTGTATATTTTAGAATCAACATTACATTTAAAATTTAAAAAATTTTTGATTTTGAAAAATTATTTTGTATATTTAGAAACATTACATTTAAAATGTATCAAAAGTTTTAATTTGAAAAATTGTACTTTTTAAAAATTTTCTTTATGTTTGGTGCAGTTTAAAATCAAATTAAACAATTTTTCGAAGTGTTTACTCATTTGCGTTGATTTACAATTATTTTTAGAAAAAACATTACATTTAAAATTTAACAAGGTTCTGATTTTTAAAAATTGTACTTTTAACAATTTTTCTATGTCTGGTGCAATTTAAAATCGAATTACCCATTTTTCGAAAGCTGTGTCACTCATATGGGTTTATTTACATTGTTATGTATTTTTAGAAACAACATTGCATTTTCAAATTTAACAAAAACTTTTACTTTTAAAACTTTTCTTCATGTTTGAAAATTTTAAAATCGAATTACCTATTTTTCGAAAGCTGTATCACTCATCTGCGTAGATTTAAATGTTATGTATTTTTAGAAACAAATTACATTTCAAATTTTAAAATTTTGGATTTTTCAAAATGTTCTTTTTTACAATTTTCTCTATTTGGTGCAGTTCAAAATAAATTAAATATTATTTCGAATGATATATCCCTCATATGCGTTGATTTACATTGTTATGTATTTTTAGAAACAACATTACATTTAACATTTAACAAAGGTTTTATTTTGAAAAATTTTACTTTTTAACAATTTTCTTATGTCTGGTACAGTTTAAAACCGAATTACCTATTTATTTCCAAAGCTGTTTTATTTTATTTTGAATGCACCAAAAACAGAGAAAATGTAAAAAAGAACAATTTTGAAAAATCCAAAAAATTTTAAAATTGAATGTAATTTTGTTTCTAAAAATACATAACAATTTAAATACACATGAGTGATACAGCTTTGAAAAAATAGGTAATTCGTTTAACTTTTTGAGAAATTTTAGAAACAACAGTTTAATTTTCAAATTTGAAAAATTGTACTTTTAAAAATAAAACAATTTTCGATTTACATTGTTGGTGCATATTTAAATCAAATTACATTTTTTCGAAAGCCGTAACTCATTTGATTTACATTTTAGTTTTGTATTTTTAGAAAACATTACATTTAAAATTTATCAAAGGTTTTAATTTGATTTTTACTTTAAAAATTTTCTTTATTTTTAAACAATTTTCGAAAGCCGTATTCTATTTTGAATTTTTGGTCTATGTCTTGCAATTTAAATCGAATTACCCATTTTTTCGAAAGCTGTGTCACTCATATGGGTTTATTTACATTGTTATGTATTTTTAGAAACAACATTGCATTTAACAAAAAATTTAAACTTTTAAAACTTTTCTTCATGTTTGGAACAGTTTAAAATCGAATTACCTATTTTTTCGAAAGCTGTATCACTCATGTGCGTAGATTTAAATTGTTATGTATTTAGAAACAAAATTACATTTCAAATTTTAAATTTTTTTGGATTTTTCAAAATTGTTCTTTTTTACAATTTTCTCTATTTTTGGTGCAGTTCAAAACAAAAATTTAATATTATTTCGAATGATATATCCCTCATATGCGTTGATTAACATTGTTATGTATTTTTAGAAACAACATTACATTTAACATTTAACAAAGGTTTTGATTTTGAAAAAATTTTACTTTTTAACAATTTTCTTTATGTCTGGTACAGTTTAAAACCGAATTACCTATTTATTTCCAAAGCTGTTTTACTCATATGCGTCGATTTACATTGTTGTATATATTTAGAATCAACATTACATTTAAAATTTAAAAAAAAATTTTGATTTTGAAAATTTTTAGTTTTGTATATTTAGAAACATTACATTTAAAATTTAAAATCAAATTAAAAAATTTTTCGAAAGCCGTATTACTCTTTTGCGTTGATTTACATTGTATTTTTAGAAAAAACATTACATTTAAAATTTAACAAAGGTTCTGATTTTTGAAAATTGTACTTTTTAACAATTTTTTCTATGTCTGGTGCAATTTAAAATCGAATTACCCATTTTTTCGAAAGCTGTGTCACTCATATGGGTTTATTTACATTGTTATGTATTTTTAGAAACAACATTGCATTTCAAATTTAACAAAAACTTTTACTTTTTAAAACTTTTCTTCATGTTTGGTACAGTTTAAAATCGAATTACCTATTTTTTCGAAAGCTGTATCACTCATGTGCGTAGATTTACATTGTTATGTATTTTTAGAAACAAAATTACATTTCAAATTTAAAATTTTTTGGATTTTTCAAAATTGTTCTTTTTTACAATTTTCTCTATTTTTGGTGCAGTTCAAAACAAAATTAAATATTATTTCGAATGATATATCCCTCATATGCGTTGATTAACATTGTTATGTATTTTTAGAAACAACATTAAACATTTAACAAAGGTTTGATTTTGAAAAATTTTACTTTTTAACAATTTTCTTTATGTCTGGTACAGTTTAAAACCGAATTACCTATTTATTTCCAAAGCTGTTTTACTCATATGCGTCGATTTACATTGTTGTATATATTTAGAATCAACATTACATTTAAAATTTAAAAAAAAATTTTGATTTTGAAAAATTTTAGTTTTGTATATTTAGAAACATTACTATTTAAAAATTTAAAATCAAATTAAAAATTTTTCGAAAGCCGTATTAATTTATTGTATTTTTAGAAAAAACATTACATTTAAAATTTAACAAAGGTTCTGATTTTTGTTTTAAATTTAAAAATTACCCATTTTTTGTACTCTTTTAAAATTTTCTTTATGGTGCAGTTTCAAAATCAAATTAAAAAATTTTTCGAAAGCCGTATTACTCATTTGCGTTGATTTACATTGTATTTTTAGAAAAAAACATTACATTTAAAATTTAACAAAGGTTCTGATTTTTGAAAAATTGTACTTTTTAACAATTTTTTCTATGTCTGGTGCAAGTTTAAAATCGAATTACCCATTTTTTCGAAAGCTGTGTCACTCATATGGTTTTATTTACATTGTTATGTATTTTTAGAAACAACATTGCATTTCAAATTTAACAAAAACTTTTACTTTTTAAATTTTAGTTTTCTTCATTTTGGTACAGTTTAAAAACGAATTACCTATTTTTTCGAAAGGTATAAAATTTATTTTGTTTTGAAAAATTTAGTTTTGTTATTTAGAAACATTACATTTAAAATTTAAAATCATTCGAAAGCCGCATACTTCTTTTGCGTTGATTTACATTGTATTTTTAGAAAAAACATTACATTTAAAATTTAACAAAGGTTCTGATTTTTGAAAATTGTACTTTTTAACAATTTTTTCTATGTCTGGTGCAATTTAAAATCGAATTACCCATTTTTTCGAAAGCTGTGTCACTCATATGGGTTTATTTACATTGTTATGTATTTTTAGAAACAACATTGCATTTCAAATTTAACAAAAACTTTTACTTTTTAAAACTTTTCTTCATGTTTGGTACAGTTTAAAATCGAATTACCTATTTTTTCGAAAGCTGTATCACTCATGTGCGTAGATTTACATTGTTATGTATTTTTAGAAACAAAATTACATTTCAAATTTTAAAATTTTTTGGATTTTTCAAAATTGTTCTTTTTTACAATTTTCTCTATTTTTGGTGCAGTTCAAAACAAAATTAAATATTATTTCGAATGATATATCCCTCATATGCGTTGATTAACATTGTTATGTATTTTTAGAAACAACATTACATTTAACATTTAACAAAGGTTTTGATTTTGAAAAATTTTACTTTTTAACAATTTTCTTTATGTCTGGTACAGTTTAAAACGAATTACCTATTTATTTCCAAAGCTGTTTTACTCATATGCGTCGATTTACATTGTTGTATATTTAGAATCAACATTACATTTAAAATTTAAAAAAAATTTTGATTTTGAAAAATTTTAGTTTTGTATATTTAGAAACATTACATTTAAAATTTATCAAAGGTTTTAATTTTGAAAAATTGTACTTTTTAAAAATTTTCTTTATGGTGCAGTTTAAAATCAAATTAAAAAATTTTTCGAAAGCGTATTACTCATTTGCGTTGATTTACATTGTATTTTTAGAAAAAACATTACATTTAAAATTTAACAAAGGTTCTGATTTTTGAAAATTGTACTTTTTAACAATTTTTTCTATGTCTGGTGCAATTTAAAATCGAATTACCCATTTTTTCGAAAGCTGTGTCACTCATATGGGTTTATTTACATTGTTATGTATTTTTAGAAACAACATTGCATTTCAAATTTAACAAAAACTTTTACTTTTTAAAACTTTTCTTCATGTTTGGTACAGTTTAAAATCGAATTACCTATTTTTTCGAAAGCTGTATCACTCATGTGCGTAGATTTACATTGTTATGTATTTTTAGAAACAAAATTACATTTCAAATTTTAAAATTTTTTGGATTTTTCAAAATTTTACTTTTTTAAATTTTCTCTATTTTGGTGCAGTTTAAAATTAAATATTATTTCGAATGATATATCCCTCATATGCGTTGATTAACATTGTTATGTATTTTTAGAAACAACATTACATTTAACATTTAACAAAGGTTTTGATTTTGAAAAATTTTACTTTTTAACAATTTTCTTTATGTCTGGTACAGTTTAAAACCGAATTACCTATTTATTTCCAAAGCTGTTTTACTCATATGCGTCGATTTACATTGTTGTATATATTTAGAATCAACATTACATTTAAAATTTAAAAAAAATTTTTGATTTTGAAAAATTTTAGTTTTGTATATTTAGAAACATTACATTTAAAATTTATCAAAGGTTTTAATTTTGAAAAATTGTACTTTTAAAAATTTTCTTTATGGTGCAGTTTAAAATCAAATTAAAAAATTTTTCGAAAGTGTTTACTCATTTGCGTTGATTTACATTGTATTTTTAGAAAAAACATTACATTTAAAATTTAACAAAGGTTCTGATTTTTGAAAATTGTACTTTTTAACAATTTTTTCTATGTCTGGTGCAATTTAAAATCGAATTACCCATTTTTTCGAAAGCTGTGTCACTCATATGGGTTTATTTACATTGTTATGTATTTTTAGAAACAACATTGCATTTCAAATTTAACAAAAACTTTTACTTTTTAAAACTTTTCTTCATGTTTGGTACAGTTTAAAATCGAATTACCTATTTTTTCGAAAGCTGTATCACTCATGTGCGTAGATTTACATTGTTATGTATTTTTAGAAACAAAATTACATTTCAAATTTTAAAATTTTTTGGATTTTTCAAAATTGTTCTTTTTTACAATTTTCTCTATTTTTGGTGCAGTTCAAAACAAAATTAAATATTATTTCGAATGATATATCCCTCATATGCGTTGATTAACATTGTTATGTATTTTTAGAAACAACATTACATTTAACATTTAACAAAGGTTTTGATTTTGAAAAATTTTACTTTTTAACAATTTTCTTTATGTCTGGTACAGTTTAAAACCGAATTACCTATTTATTTCCAAAGCTGTTTTACTCATATGCGTCGATTTACATTGTTGTATATTTTAGAATCAACATTACATTTAAAATTTAAAAAAATTTTTGATTTTGAAAAATTTTAGTTTTGTATATTTAGAAACATTACATTTAAAATTTATCAAAGGTTTTAATTTTGAAAAATTGTACTTTTTAAAAATTTTCTTTATGGTGCAGTTTAAAATCAAATTAAAAAATTTTTCGAAAGCCGTATTACTCATTTGCGTTGATTTACATTGTATTTTTAGAAAAACATTACATTTAAAATTTAACAAAGGTTCTGATTTTTGAAAATTGTACTTTTTAACAATTTTTTCTATGTCTGGTGCAATTTAAAATCGAATTACCCATTTTTTCGAAAGCTGTGTCACTCATATGGGTTTATTTACATTGTTATGTATTTTAGAAACAACATTGCATTTCAAATTTAACAAAAACTTTTACTTTTTAAAACTTTTCTTCATGTTTGGTACAGTTTAAAATCGAATTACCTATTTTTTCGAAAGCTGTATCACTCATGTGCGTAGATTTACATTGTTATGTATTTTTAGAAACAAAATTACATTTCAAATTTTAAAATTTTTTGATTTTCAAAATTGTTCTTTTTTACAATTTTCTCTATTTTGGTGCAGTTCAAAACAAAATTAAATATTATTTCGAATGATATATACCTCATATGCGTTGATTTACATTGTTATGTATTTTTAGAAACAACATTACATTTAAAATTTAAAAAAGGTTTTGATTTTGAAAAATTTTAGTTATTAAAACATTACATTATTTAAAATTTTACTCAAGGTTTTTAATTTTAAAAAATTGTACTTTTAAAAATTTTCTTTATTTTTGGTGTATATTTAAAATCATTACATTTTTTCAAATTTTTGAAAAATTGTTTTTTTGTTATTTTTTTAAAACAAATTTACTTTCAAAGGTTTACTCATTTGCGTTGATTTACATTGTATTTTTAGAAAAACATTACATTTAAAATTTAACAAAGGTTCTGATTTTTTGAAAATTGTACTTTTAACAATTTTTCTATGTCTGGTGCAATTTAAAATCGAATTACCCATTTTTTCGAAAGCTGTGTCACTCATATGGGTTTATTTACATTGTTATGTATTTTTAGAAACAACATTGCATTTCAAATTTAACAAAAACTTTTACTTTTTAAAACTTTTCTTCATGTTTGGTACAGTTTAAAATCGAATTACCTATTTTTTCGAAAGCTGTATCACTCATGTGCGTAGATTTACATTGTTATGTATTTTTAGAAACAAAATTACATTTCAAATTTTAAAATTTTTTGGATTTTTCAAAATTGTTCTTTTTACAATTTTCTCTATTTTTGGTGCAGTTCAAAACAAAATTAAATATTATTTCGAATGATATATCCCTCATATGCGTTGATTTACATTGTTATGTATTTTTAGAAACAACATTACATTTAAACATTTAACAAAGGTTTTGATTTTGAAAAATTTTACTTTTTAACAATTTTCTTTATGTCTGGTACAGTTTAAAACCGAATTACCTATTTATTTCCAAAGCTGTTTTACTCATATGCGTCGATTTACATTGTTGTATATTTAGAATCAACATTACATTTAAAATTTAAAAAAAATTTTTGATTTTGAAAAATTTTAGTTTTGTATATTTAGAAACATTACATTTAAAATTTATCAAAGGTTTTAATTTTGAAAAATTTGTACTTTTTTAAAATTTTCTTTATGTTTGGTGCAGTTTAAAATCAAATTAAAAATTTTTTCGAAAGCTGTTTACTCATTTGCGTTGATTTACAATGTATTTTTAGAAAAAACATTACATTTAAAATTTAACAAAGGTTCTGATTTTTAAAAATTGTACTTTTTAACAATTTTTTCTATGTCTGGTGCAATTTAAAATCGAATTACCAAAAAAGGTTTTGATTTTGAAAAATTTACTTTTAACATTTTTCTTTATGTTTGGTACAGTTTAAAATCGAATTACCTATTTTTTCGAAAGCTGTTTTACTCATATGCGTCGATTTACATTGTGTATTTTTTTAGAATCAACATTACATTTAAAATTTAAAAAAAAATTTTGATTTTGAAAAATTTTAGTTTTGTATATTAGAAACATTACATTTAAAATTTATCAAAGTTTTAATTTTGAAAAAATTGTACTTTTTAAAAATTTTCTTTATGTTTGGTGCAGTTTAAAATCAATTAAAAATTTCGAAATGTTTACTCATTGCGTTGATTTACAATGTTTTTAGAAAAAACATTACATTTAAAATTTAACAAAGGTTCTGATTTTTTAAAAATTTGTACTTTTTAACAAATTTTTGATTTGAAAAAATTTTTAGTTTTGTATATTTAGAAACATTACATTTTAAAATTTAACAAAGGTTTAATTTTAACAAAAATTTTACTTTTTAAAAATTTTCTTTATGTTTGGTGCAGTTTAAAATCAAATTACCTATTTTTTCGAAAGCTGTTCACTCATTTGCGTTGATTTACAATAATTTTTAGAAAAAAACATTACATTTAAAATTTAACAAAGGTTCTGATTTTTAAAAATTGTACTTTTTAACAATTTTTTCTATGTCTGGTGCAATTTAAATCGAATTACCAAAAAAGGTTTGATTTTTGAAAAATTTTACTTTTTTAACAATTTTCTTATGTCTGGTACAGTTTAAACCGAATTACCTATTTATTTCCAAAGCTGTTTTACTCATATGCGTCGATTTACATTGTTGTATATTTTTAGAATCAACATTACATTTAAAATTTTAAAAAAAAATTTTTGATTTTGAAAAATTTTAGTTTTGTATATTTAGAAACATTACATTTAAAATTTATCAAAGGTTTTATTTTGAAAAATTGTACTTTTTAAAAATTTTCTTTATGTTGGTGCAGTTTAAAATCAAATTAAAAAATTTTTCGAAAGCCGTTTACTCATTTGCGTTGATTTACATTGTATTTTTAGAAAAAAACATTACATTTAAAATTTAACAAAGGTTCTGATTTTTGAAAATTGTACTTTTTAACAATTTTTTCTATGTCTGGTGCAATTTAAAATCGAATTACCCATTTTTTCGAAAGCTGTGTCACTCATATGGGTTTATTTACATTGTTATGTATTTTTAGAAACAACATTGCATTTCAAATTTAACAAAAACTTTTACTTTTTAAAACTTTTCTTCATGTTTGGTACAGTTTAAAATCGAATTACCTATTTTTTCGAAAGCTGTATCACTCATGTGCGTAGATTTACATTGTTATGTATTTTTAGAAACAAAATTACATTTCAAATTTTAAAATTTTTTGGATTTTTCAAAATTGTTCTTTTTTACAATTTTCTCTATTTTTGGTGCAGTTAAAATTAAATATTATTTCGAATGATATATCCCTCATATGCGTTGATTAACATTGTTATGTATTTTTAGAAACAACATTACATTTAACATTTAACAAAGGTTTTGATTTTGAAAAATTTTACTTTTTAACAATTTTCTTTATGTCTGGTACAGTTTAAAACCGAATTACCTATTTATTTCCAAAGCTGTTTTACTCATATGCGTCGATTTACATTGTTGTATATTTTTAGAATCAACATTACATTTAAAATTTAAAAAAAAATTTTTGATTTTGAAAAATTTTAGTTTTGTATATTTAGAAACATTACATTTAAAATTTATCAAAGGTTTTAATTTTGAAAAATTGTACTTTTAAAATTTTCTTTATGTTGGTGCAGTTTAAAATCAAATTAAACAATTTTTCGAAAGCCGTATTACTCATTTGCGTTGATTTACATTATATTTTTAGAAAAAACATTACATTTAAAATTTAACAAAGGTTCTGATTTTTAAAAATTGTACTTTTTAACAATTTTTTCTATGTCTGGTGCAATTTAAAATCGAATTACCCATTTTTTCGAAAGCTGTGTCACTCATATGGGTTTATTTACATTGTTATGTATTTTTAGAAACAACATTGCATTTCAAATTTAACAAAAACTTTTACTTTTTAAAACTTTTCTTCATGTTTGGTACAGTTTTAAATCGAATTACCTATTTTTTCGAAAGCTGTATCACTCATGTGCGTAGATTTACATTGTTATGTATTTTTAGAAACAAAATTACATTTCAAATTTTAAAATTTTGGATTTTTCAAAATTGTTCTTTTTTACAATTTTCTCTATTTTTTGTGCAGTTCAAAACAAAATTAAATATTATTTCGAATGATATATCCCTCATATGCGTTGATTAACATTGTTATGTATTTTTAGAAACAACATTACATTTAACATTTAAAAAAGGTTTTGATTTTGAAAAATTTTACTTTTTAACAATTTTCTTTATGTCTGGTACAGTTTAAAACCGAATTACCTATTTATTTCCAAAGCTGTTTTACTCATATGCGTCGATTTACATTGTTGTATATATTTAGAATCAACATTACATTTAAAATTTAAAAAAAATTTTTGATTTTGAAAAATTTTAGTTGTATATTTAGAAACATTACATTTAAAATTATCAAAGGTTTTAATTTTGAAAAATTGTACTTTTAAAAATTTCTTTATGGTGCAGTTTAAAATCAAATTAAAAAATTTTTCGAAAGCCGTATTACTCATTTGCGTTGATTTACATTGTATTTTTTTTTGAAAATTGTACTTTTTTAACAATTTTTTCTATGTCTGGTGCAATTTAAAATCGAATTACCCATTTTTTCGAAAGCTGTGTCACTCATATGGGTTTATTTACATTGTTATGTATTTTTAGAAACAACATTGCATTTCAAATTTAACAAAAACTTTTACTTTTTAAAACTTTTCTTCATGTTTGGTACAGTTTAAAATCGAATTACCTATTTTTTCGAAAGCTGTATCACTCATGTGCGTAGATTTACATTGTTATGTATTTTAGAAACAAATTACATTTCAAATTTAAAATTTTTTGGATTTTTCAAAATTGTTCTTTTTACATTTTTCTCTATTTTTGGTGCAGTTCAAAACAAAATTAAATATTATTTCGAATGATATCCTCATATGCGTTGATTAACATTGTTATGTATTTTTAGAAACAACATTACATTTAACATTTAACAAAGGTTTTAATTTTGAAAATTGTACTTTTTAAAAATTTTCTTTATGTTTGGTGCAGTTTAAAATCAAATTAAACAATTTTTTTCGAAAGTGTTTACTCATTTGCGTTGATTTACAATGTATTTTTAGAAAAAACATTACATTTAAAATTTAACAAAGGTTCTGATTTTTAAAAATTGTACTTTTTAACAATTTTTCTATGTCTGGTGCAATTTAAAATCGAATTACCAAAAAAGGTTTGATTTTGAAAAAATTTACTTTTTAACAATTTTCTTTATGTCTGGTACAGTTTAAAACCGAATTACATATTTATTTCCAAAGCTGTTTACTCATATGCGTCGATTTACATTGTTGTATATTTTTAGAATCAACATTACATTTAAAATTTAAAAAAAAAATTTTTGATTTTGAAAATTTTAGTTTTGTATATTTAGAAACATTACATTTAAAATTTATCAAAGGTTTTAATTTTGAAAAATTGTACTTTTTAAAAATTTTCTTTATGTTTGGTGCAGTTTAAAATCAAATTAAACATTTTTCGAAAGTGTTTACTCATTTGCGTTGATTTACAATGTATTTTTAAAAAAAACATTACATTTAAAATTTAACAAAGGTTCTGATTTTAAAAATTGTACTTTTTAACAATTTTTTCTATGTCTGGTGCAATTTAAAATCGAATTACCATTTTTTTCGAAAGCTGTGTCACTCATATGGTTTATTTACATTGTTATGTATTTTTAGAAACAACATTGCATTTCAAATTTAACAAAAACTTTTACTTTTTAAAACTTTTCTTCATGTTTGGTACAGTTTAAAATCGAATTACCTATTTTTTCGAAAGCTGTATCACTCATGTGCGTAGATTTACATTGTTATGTATTTTTAGAAACAAAATTACATTTCAAATTTTAAAATACTTTGGATTTTTCAAAAATTGTTCTTTTTTACAATTTTCTCTATTTTTTGTGCAGTTCAAAATAAAATTAAATATTACTTCGAATGATGTATCCTCATATGCGTTGATTTACATTGTTATGTATTTTTAGAAACAACATTACATTTAAATTTAAAAAGGTTTTGATTTTGAAAAATTTTACTTTTTAACAATTTTCTTTATGTCTGGTACAGTTTAAAACCGAATTACCTATTTATTTCCAAAGCTGTTTTACTCATATGCGTCGATTTACATTGTTGTATATTTTTAGAATCAACATTACATTTAAAATTTAAAAAAAATTTTGATTTTGAAAAATTTTAGTTTTGTATATTTAGAAACATTACATTTAAAATTTATCAAAGGTTTTAATTTTGAAAAATTGTACTTTTTAAAAATTTTCTTTATGTTTGGTGCAGTTTAAAATCAAATTAAACAATTTTTCGAAAGTGTTTACTCATTTGCGTTGATTTACAATATATTTTTAGAAAAAACATTACATTTAAAATTTAACAAAGGTTCTGATTTTTAAAATTGTACTTTTTAACAATTTTTTCTATGTCTGGTGCAATTTAAAATCGAATTACCCATTTTTTCGAAAGCTGTGTCACTCATATGGGTTTATTTACATTGTTATGTATTTTTAGAAACAACATTGCATTTCAAATTTAACAAAAACTTTTACTTTTTAAAACTTTTCTTCATGTTTGGTACAGTTTAAAATCGAATTACCTATTTTTTCGAAAGCTGTATCACTCATGTGCGTAGATTTACATTGTTATGTATTTTTAGAAACAAAATTACATTTCAAATTTTAAAAATTTTGGATTTTTCAAAATTGTTCTTTTTACAATTTTCTCTATTTTTGTGCAGTTCAAAATAAAATTAAATATTACTTCGAATGATATACCTCATATGCGTTGATTAACATTGTTATGTATTTTTAGAAACAACATTACATTTAAAATTTAAAAAAGGTTTTGATTTTGAAAAATTTTACTTTTTAACAATTTTCTTTATGTCTGGTACAGTTTAAAACCGAATTACCTATTTATTTCCAAAGCTGTTTTACTCATATGCGTCGATTTACATTGTTGTATATTTTTAGAATCAACATTACATTTAAAATTTAAAAAATTTTTGATTTTGAAAAATTTTAGTTTTGTATATTTAGAAACATTACATTTAAAATTTATCAAAGGTTTTAATTTTGAAAAATTGTACTTTTTAAAAATTTTCTTTATGTTTGGTGCAGTTTAAAATCAAATTAAACAATTTTTCGAAAGTGTTTACTCATTTGCGTTGATTTACAATGTATTTTTAGAAAAAACATTACATTTAAAATTTAACAAAGGTTCTGATTTTTAAAAATTGTACTTTTTAACAATTTTTTCTATGTCTGGTGCAATTTAAAATCGAATTACCCATTTTTTCGAAAGCTGTGTCACTCATATGGGTTTATTTACATTGTTATGTATTTTTAGAAACAACATTGCATTTCAAATTTAACAAAAACTTTTACTTTTTAAAACTTTTCTTCATGTTTGGTACAGTTTAAAATCGAATTACCTATTTTTTCGAAAGCTGTATCACTCATGTGCGTAGATTTACATTGTTATGTATTTTTAGAAACAAAATTACATTTCAAATTTTAAAATTTTTTGGATTTTTCAAAATTGTTCTTTTTTACAATTTTCTCTATTTTTGTACAGTTCAAAATAAAATTAAATATTACTTCGAATGATATATCCCTCATATGCGTTGATTTACATTGTTATGTATTTTTAGAAACAACATTACATTTAAAATTTAAAAAAGGTTTTGATTTTGAAAAATTTTACTTTTTAACAATTTTCTTTATGTCTGGTACAGTTTAAAACCGAATTACCTATTTATTTCCAAAGCTGTTTTACTCATATGCGTCGATTTACATTGTTGTATATATTTAGAATCAACATTACATTTAAAATTTAAAAAAAATTTTTGATTTTGAAAAATTTTAGTTTTGTATATTTAGAAACATTACATTTAAAATTATCAAAGGTTTTAATTTTGAAAAATTGTACTTTTTAAAAATTTTTTTTGTTTGGTGCAGTTTAAAATCAAATTAAACAATTTTTCGAAAGTGTTTACTCATTTGCGTTGATTTACAATATATTTTTAGAAAAAACATTACATTTAAAATTTAACAAAGGTTCTGATTTTTAAAAATTGTACTTTTTAACAATTTTTTCTATGTCTGGTGCAATTTAAAATCGAATTACCCATTTTTTCGAAAGCTGTGTCACTCATATGGGTTTATTTACATTGTTATGTATTTTTAGAAACAACATTGCATTTCAAATTTAACAAAAACTTTTACTTTTTAAAACTTTTCTTCATGTTTGGTACAGTTTAAAATCGAATTACCTATTTTTTCGAAAGCTGTATCACTCATGTGCGTAGATTTACATTGTTATTTATTTTTAGAAACAAAATTACATTTCAAATTTTTAAATTTTTTGGATTTTTCAAAAAATTGTTCTTTTTTACAATTTTCTCTATTTTTGGTGCAGTTCAAAACAAAATTAAATATTATTTCGAATGATATATCCCTCATATGCGTTGATTAACATTGTTATGTATTTTTAGAAACAACATTACATTTAACATTTAACAAAGGTTTTGATTTTGAAAAATTTTACTTTTTAACAATTTTCTTTATGTCTGGTACAGTTTAAAACCGAATTACCTATTTATTTCCAAAGCTGTTTTACTCATATGCGTCGATTTACATTGTTGTATATTTTTAGAATCAACATTACATTTAAAATTTAAAAAATTTTTGATTTTGAAAAATTTTAGTTTTGTATATTTAGAAACATTACATTTAAAATTTATCAGAGGTTTTAATTTGAAAAATTGTACTTTTTTAAATTTTCTTTATGTTTGGTGCAGTTTAAAATCAAATTAAACAATTTTTCGAAAGTGTTTACTTCATTTGCGTTGATTTACAATTATTTTTAGAAAAAACATTACATTTAAATTTAACAAAGGTTCTGATTTTTGAAAATTGTACTTTTTAACAATTTTTCTATGTCTGGTGCAATTTAAAATCGAATTACCCATTTTTCGAAAGCTGTGTCACTCATATGGGTTTATTACATTGTTATGTATTTTAGAAACAACATTGCATTTCAAATTTAACAAAAACTTTTACTTTTTAAAACTTTTCTTCATGTTTGGTACAGTTTAAAATCGAATTACCTATTTTTTCGAAAGCTGTATCACTCATGTGCGTAGATTTACATTGTTATGTATTTTTAGAAACAAAATTACATTTCAAATTTTAAATTTTTTGGATTTTTCAAAATTGTTCTTTTTTACATTTTTCTCTATTTTTGGTGCAGTTCAAAACAAAATTAAATATTATTCGAATGATATCCCTCATATGCGTTGATTAACATTGTTATGTATTTTTAGAAACAACATTACATTTAACATTTAACAAAGGTTTTAATTTTGAAAAATTGTACTTTTAAAAATTTTCTTTATGTTTGGTGCAGTTTAAAATCAAATTAAACAATTTTTCGAAAGTGTTTACTCATTTGCGTTGATTTACAATGTATTTTTAGAAAAAACATTACATTTAAAATTTAACAAAGGTTCTGATTTTTAAAAATTGTACTTTTTAACAATTTTTTCTATGTCTGGTGCAATTTAAAATCGAATTACCAAAAAAGGTTTTGATTTTGAAAAATTTTACTTTTTAACAATTTTCTTTATGTCTGGTACAGTTTAAAACCGAATTACATATTTATTTCCAAAGCTGTTTTACTCATATGCGTCGATTTACATTGTTGTATATTTTTAGAATCAACATTACATTTAAAATTTAAAAAAAAAATTTTTTGATTTTGAAAAATTTTAGTTTTGTATATTTAGAAACATTACATTTAAAATTTATCAAAGGTTTAATTTTGAAAAAATTGTACTTTTTAAAAATTTTCTTTATGTTTGGTGCAGTTTAAAATCAAATTAAACAATTTTTCGAAAGTGTTACTCATTTGCGTTGATTTACAATGTATTTTAGAAAAAAACATTACATTTAAAATTTAACAAAGTTCTGATTTTTAAAAAATTGTACTTTTAACAATTTTTTCTATGTCTGGTGCAATTTAAATCGAATTACCATTTTTTCGAAAGCTGTGTCACTCATATGGATTTATTTACATTGTTATGTATTTTTAGAAACAACATTGCATTTCAAATTTAACAAAAACTTTTACTTTTTAAAACTTTTCTTCATGTTTGGTACAGTTTAAAATCGAATTACCTATTTTTTCGAAAGCTGTATCACACATGTGCGTAGATTTACATTGTTATGTATTTTTAGAAACAAAATTACGTTTTCAAATTTTAAAATATCTTTGGATTTTCAAAATTGTCTTTTTTACAATTTCACTATTTTTTGTACAGTTCAAAATAAAATTAAATATTACTTCGAATGATTATACCTCATATGCGTTGATGTTACATTGTTATGTATTTTAGAAACAACATTAGATTTAAAATTTAAAAAGGTTTTGATTTTGAAAAATTTTACTTTTTAACAATTTTCTTTATGTCTGGTACAGTTTAAACCGAATTACCATATTTATTTCCAAAGCTGTTTTACTCATATGCGTCGATTTACATTGTTATATATTTTAGAATCAACATTACATTTAAAATTTAAAAAAATTTTTGATTTTGAAAATTTTAGTTTTGTATATTTAGAAACATTACATTTAAAATTTATCAAGGTTTTAATTTTGAAAAATTGTACTTTTTAAAAATTTTCTTTATGTTTGGTGCAGTTTAAAATCAAATTAAACAATTTTTCGAAAGTGTTTACTCATTTGCGTTGATTTACAATGTATTTTTAGAAAAAACATTACATTTAAAATTTAACAAAGGTTCTGATTTTTAAAAAATTGTACTTTTTAACAATTTTTTCTATGTCTGGTGCAATTTAAAATCGAATTACCATTTTTTCGAAAGCTGTGTCACTCATATGGGTTTATTTACATTGTTATGTATTTTTAGAAACAACATTGCATTTCAAATTTAACAAAAACTTTTACTTTTTAAAACTTTTCTTCATGTTTGGTACAGTTTAAAATCGAATTACCTATTTTTTCGAAAGCTGTATCACTCATGTGCGTAGATTTACATTGTTATGTATTTTTAGAAACAAAATTACGTTTCAAATTTTTAAAATACTTTGGATTTTTCAAAATTGTTCTTTTTTACAATTTTCTCATATTTTTTGTACAGTTCAAAATAAAATTAAATATTACTTTCAATGATGTATACCTCATATGCGTTGATTTACATTGTTATGTATTTATAGAAACAACATTAGATTTAAAATTTAAAAAAAGGTTTGATTTTGAAAAATTTTACTTTTTAACAATTTTCTTTATGTCTGGTACAGTTTAAAACCGAATTACCTATTTATTTCCAAAGCTGTTTTACTCATATGCGTCGATTTACATTGTTGTATATTTTTAGAATCAACATTACATTTAAAATTAAAAAAATTTTTGATTTTGAAAAATTTTAGTTTTGTATATTTAGAACATTACATTTAAAATTATCAAAGGTTTTAATTTTGAAAAAATTGTACTTTTTAACAATTTTCTTTATGTTTGGTGCAGTTTTAAAATCAAATTAAACAATTTTTCGAAAGTGTTTACTCATTTGCGCTTGATTTACAATATATTTTTAGAAAAAACATTACATTTTAAATTTAACAAAGGTTCTGATTTTTAAAAATGTACTTTTGTAACAATTTTTTCTATGTCTGGTGCAATTTAAAATCGAATTACCCATTTTTTCGAAAGCTGTGGTCACTCATATGGGTTTATTTACATTGTTATGTATTTTTAGAAACAACATTGCATTTCAAATTTAACAAAAACTTTTACTTTGTAAAACTTTTCTTCATGTTTGGTACAGTTTAAATCGATTTACCTATTTTTTCGAAGCTGTATCACTCATGTGCGTAGATTTTACATTGTTATGTATTTTTAGAAACAAAATTACATTTCCAAATTTTAAAATACTTTGGATTTTTCAAAATGTTCTTTTTTACAATTTTCTCTATTTTTTGTACAGTTCAAATAAATTAAATATTACTTCCAATGATGTATACCTCATATGCGTTGATTTACATTGTTATGTATTGTATAGAAACAACATTAGATTTAAAATTAAAAAAGGTTTTGATTTTTGAAAAATTTTACTTTTTAACAATTTTCTTTATGTCTGGTACAGTTTAAACCGAATTACCTATTTATTTCCAAAGCTGTTTACTCATATGCGTCGATTTACATTGTTGTGATATATTTAGAATCAACATTACATTTAAAATTTAAAAAAATTTTTGATTTTGAAAAATTTTAGTTTTGTATATTTAGAACATTACATTTAAAATTTATCAAAGGTTTTAATTTTGAAAAATTGTACTTTTAAAAATTTTCTTTATGGTGCAGTTTTAAAATCAAATTAAAAAATTTTTCGAAAGCCGTATTATTAATTTGCGGTTGATTTACATTGTATTTTTAGAAAAAACATTACATTTAAAATTTAACAAAGGTTCTGATTTTTGAAAATTGTACTTTTTAACAATTTTTCTATGTCTGGTGCAATTTAAATCGAATTACCCATTTTTTTCGAAAGCTGTGTCACTCATATGGGTTTATTTACATTGTTATGTATTTTTAGAAACAACATTGCATTTTCAAATTTAACAAAACTTTTACTTTTTTAAAACTTTTCTTCATGTTTGGTACAGTTTAAAATCGCATTACCTATTTTTTTCGAAAGCTGTATCACTCATGTGCGTAGATTTACATTGTTATGTATTTTTAGAAACAAAATTACATTTCAAATTTTAAAATTTTTTGGATTTTTCAAAATTGTTCTTTTTTACAATTTTCTCTATTTTGGTGCAGTTCAAAACAAAATTAAATATTATTTCGAATGACATCCCTCATATGCGTTGATTAACATTGTTATGTATTTTTAGAAACAACATTACATTTAACATTTAACAAAGGTTTTAATTTTGAAAAATTTTACTTTTTAAAAAATTTTCTTTATGTTTGGTGCAGTTTAAAATCAAATTAAACAATTTTTCGAAAGTGTTTACTCATTTGCGTTGATTTACAATGTATTTTTAGAAAAAACATTACATTTAAAATTTAACAAAGGTTCTGATTTTTAAAAATTGTACTTTTTAACAATTTTTTCTATGTCTGGTGCAATTTAAAATCGAATTACCAAAAAAGGTTTTTGATTTTTGAAAAATTTTACTTTTTAACAATTTTCTTTATGTCTGGTAACAGTTTAAAACCGAATTACATATTTATTTCCAAAGCTGTTTTACTCATATGCGTCGATTTACATTGTTGTATATTTTTAGAATCAACATTACATTTAAAATTTAAAAAAAAATTTTTGATTTTGAAAAATTTTAGTTTTGTATATTTAGAAACATTACATTTAAAATTTATCAAAGGTTTTAATTTTGAAAAATTGTACTTTTTTAAAAATTTTCTTTATGTTTGGTGCAGTTTAAAATCAAATTAAACAATTTTTCGAAAGTGTTTACTCATTTGCGTTGATTTACAATGTATTTTTAGAAAAAAACATTACATTTAAAATTTAACAAAGGTTCTGATTTTTAAAAATTGTACTTATTAACAATTTTTTCTATGTCTGGTGCAATTTAAAATCGAATTACCCATTTTTTTCGAAAGCTGTGTCACTCATATGGGTTTATTTACATGTTATGTATTTTTAGAAAACAACATTGCATTTCAAATTTAACAAAAACTTTTACTTTTTAAACTTTTCTTCATGTTTGGTACAGTTTAAAATCGAATTACCTATTTTTTCGAAAGCTGTATCACTCATGTGCGTAGATTTACATTGTTATGTATTTTTAGAAACAAAATTACATTTTCAAATTTTAAAATTTTTTGGATTTTTCAAAAAATTGTTCTTTTTTACAATTTTCTCTATTTTTGGCTGCAGTTAAAAACAAAATTAAATATTATTTCGAATGATATATCCCTCATATGCGTTGACTAACATTGTTATGTATTTTTAGAAACAACATTACATTTAACATTTTAACAAAGGTTTTTGATTTTGAAAAAATTTTACTTTTTTAACAATTTCTTTATGTCTGGTACAGTTTAAACCGAATACCTATTTATTTCCAAAGCTGTTTTACTCATATGCGTCGATTTACATTGTTGTATATTTTTAGAATCAAACATTACATTTAAAATTTAAAAAAATTTTTGATTTTGAAAAATTTTAGTTTTGTATATTTAGAAACATTACATTTAAATGTATCAAAGGTTTTAATTTTTGAAAAATTGTACTTTTTTAAAAATTTTCTTTATGTTTGGGTGCAGTTTAAAATCTAATTAAACAATTTTTCGAAAGTGTTTACTCATTTGCGTTGATTACATTGTATTTTTAGAAAAAACATTACATTTAAAAATTTAACAAAGGTTCTGACTTTTTAAAAATTGTACTTTTTAACAATTTTTTCTATGTCTGGTGCAATTTAAAATCGAATTACCCATTTTTTTCGAAAGCTGTGTTACTCATATGGGTTTATTTACATTGTTATGTATTTTTAGAAACAACATTGCATTCAAATTTAACAAAAACTTTTACTTTTTAAAACTTTTCTTCATGTTTGGTACAGTTTAAAATCGAATTACCTATTTTTTCGAAAGCTGTATCACTCATGTGCGTAGATTTACATTGTTATGTATTTTTAGAAACAAAATTACATTTCAAATTTTAAAATACTTTGGATTTTTCAAAATTGTTCTTTTTTACAATTTTCTCTATTTTTTGTACAGTTTCAAAATAAAATTAAATATTACTTCCAATGATGTATACCTCATATGCGTTGATTTACATTGTTATGTATTTATAGAAACAACATTAGATTTAAAATTTAAAAAAGGTTTTGATTTTGAAAAATTTTACTTTTTAACAATTTTCTTTATGTCTGGTACAGTTTTAAAACCGAATTACCTATTTATTTTCCAAAGCTGTTTTACTCATATGCGTCGATTTACATTGTTGTATATTTTTAGAATCAACATTACATTTAAAATTTAAAAAAATTTTTGATTTTGAAAAATTTTAGTTTTGTATATTTAGAAACATTACATTTAAAATTATCAAAGGTTTTAATTTTTTGAAAAATTGTACTTTTTAAAAATTTTTCTTTATGTTTGGTGCAGTTTAAATCAAATTAAAACAATTTTTCGAAAGTGTTTACTCATTTGCGTTGATTTACAATATATTTTTAGAAAAAAACATTACATTTAAAATTAACAAAGGTTCTGATTTTTGAAAATTGTACTTTTTAACAATTTTTTCTATGTCTGGTGCAATTTAAAATCGAATTACCCATTTTTTCGAAAGCTGTGTCACTCATATGGGTTTATTTACATTGTTATGTATTTTTAGAAACAACATTGCATTTCAAATTTAACAAAAACTTTTACTTTTTAAAACTTTTCTTCATGTTTGGTACAGTTTAAAATCGAATTACCTATTTTTTCGAAAGCTGTATCACTCATGTGCGTAGATTTACATTGTTATGTATTTTTAAAATTTCGATTTTTCAAAATTACTCTATTTTTTCAGTTCAAAACAAAATTAAAAATTTCGAATGTATCCTCATATGCGTTGATTACATTGTTATGTATTTTTAGAAACAACATTACATTTAACATTTAACAAAGGTTTTGATTTTGAAAAATTTTACTTTTTAACAATTTTCTTTATTTGGTGCAGTTTAAAATCAAATTAAATATTTTTCGAAAGTGTTTTACTCATTTATGTATTTTTTAGAAAAAACATGATTTGATTTTTAAAAATTGTTTTGTATTTTTTTAAAACAACATTCGAATTTAAAAGGTTTTATTTTGAAAAATTTTACTTTTTAACAATTTTCTTTATGTCTGGTACAGTTTAAAACCGAATTACATATTTATTTCAAAGCTGTTTTACTCATATGCGTCGATTTACATTGTTGTATTTTTAGAAAAAACATTACATTTAAAATTTTAAAATTTTGATTTTGAAAAATTGTACTTTTTAAAACTTTTCTTCATGTTTGGTACAGTTTAAAATCGAATTACCTATTTTTTCGAAAGCTGTATCACTCATGTGCGTAGATTTACATTGTTATGTATTTTTAGAAACAAAATTACATTTCAAATTTTAAATTGGATTTTTCAAAATTTTTACAATTTTTTTATTTTTTGTACAGTTCAAAATAAAATTAAATATTACTTCGAATGATGTATACCTCATATGCGTTGATTTACATTGTTATGTATTTTTAGAAACAACATTACATTTAAAATTTAAAAAAGGTTTTGATTTTGAAAAATTTTACTTTTTAACAATTTTCTTTATGTCTGGTACAGTTTAAAACCGAATTACCTATTTATTTCCAAAGCTGTTTTACTCATATGCGTCGATTTACATTGTTATATATTTTTAGAATCAACATTACATTTAAAATTTAAAAAAATTTTTGATTTTGAAAAATTTTAGTTTTGTATATTTAGAAACATTACATTTAAATTTATCAAAGGTTTTAATTTTGAAAAATTGTACTTTTTAAAAATTTTCTTTATGTTTGGTGCAGTTTAAAATCAAATTAAACAATTTTTCGAAAGTGTTTACTCATTTGCGTTGATTTACAATGTATTTTTAGAAAAAACATTACATTTAAAATTTAACAAAGGTTCTGATTTTTAAAAAATTGTACTTTTTAACAATTTTTTCTATGTCTGGTGCAATTTAAAATCGAATTACCAAAAAGGTTTTGATTTTGAAAAATTTTACTTTTTAACAATTTTCTTTATGTCTGGTACAGTTTAAAACCGAATTACATATTTATTTCCAAAGCTGTTTTACTCATATGCGTCGATTTACATTGTTGTATATTTTTAGAATCAACATTACATTTAAAATTTAAAAAAAATTTTTGATTTTGAAAATTTTTAGTTTTGTATATTTAGAAACATTACATTTAAAATTTATCAAAGGTTTTAATTTTGAAAAATTGTACTTTTTAAAAATTTTCTTTATGTTTGGTGCAGTTTAAAATCAAATTAAACAATTTTTCGAAAGTGTTTACTCATTTGCGTTGATTTACAATGTATTTTTTAAAAAACATTACATTTAAAATTTAACAAAGGTTCTGATTTTAAAAAATTGTACTTTTTAACAATTTTTTCTATGTCTGGTGCAATTTAAAATCGAATTACCCATTTTTTCGAAAGCTGTGTCACTCATATGGTTTATTTACATTGTTATGTATTTTTAGAAACAACATTGCATTTCAAATTTAACAAAAACTTTTACTTTTTAAAACTTTTCTTCATGTTTGGTACAGTTTAAAATCGAATTACCTATTTTTTCGAAAGCTGTATCACTCATGTGCGTAGATTTACATTGTTATGTATTTTTAGAAACAAAATTACATTTCAAATTTTAAAATACTTTGGATTTTTCAAAATTGTTCTTTTTTACAATTTTCTTTTTTGTACAGTTCAAAATAAAATTAAATATTACTTCGAATGATGTATACCTCATATGCGTTGATTTACATTGTTATGTATTTATAGAAACAACATTAGATTTAAAATTTAAAAAAGGTTTTGATTTTGAAAAATTTTACTTTTTAACAATTTTCTTTATGTCTGGTACAGTTTAAAACCGAATTACCTATTTATTTCCAAAGCTGTTTTACTCATATGCGTCGATTTACATTGTTGTATATTTTTAGAATCAACATTACATTTAAAATTTAAAAAAATTTTTGATTTTGAAAAATTTTAGTTTTGTATATTTAGAAACATTACATTTAAAATTTATCAAAGGTTTTAATTTTGAAAAATTGTACTTTTTAAAAATTTTCTTTATGTTTGGTGCAGTTTAAAATCAAATTAAAACAATTTTTCGAAAGTGTTTACTCATTTGCGTTGATTTACAATATATTTTTAGAAAAAACATTACATTTTAAAATTTAACAAGGTTCTGATTTTTAAAAAATTGTACTTTTTAACAATGTATTTTTAGAAACAAAATTACATTTCAAATTTTAAAATTTTTTGGATTTTTCAAAATTGTTTTTTTACAATTTTCTCTATTTTTTGTACAGTTCAAAATAAAATTAAATATTACTTCGAATGATATACCTCATATGCGTTGATTTACATTGTTATGTATTTATAGAAACAACATTACATTTAAAATTTAAAAAAGGTTTTGATTTTGAAAAATTTTACTTTTTAACAATTTTCTTTATGTCTGGTACAGTTTAAAACCGAATTACCTATTTATTTCCAAAGCTGTTTTACTCATATGCGTCGATTTACATTGTTGTATATTTTTAGAATCAACATTACATTTAAAATTTAAAAAAAATTTTTGATTTTGAAAAATTTTAGTTTTGTATATTTAGAAACATTACATTTAAAATTTATCAAAGGTTTTAATTTTGAAAAATTGTACTTTTTAAAAATTTTCTTTATGGTGCAGTTTAAAATCAAATTAAAAATTTTTCGAAAGTGTTTACTCATTTGCGTTGATTTACATGTATTTTTAGAAAAAACATTACATTTAAAATTTAACAAAGGTTCTGATTTTTGAAAATTGTACTTTTTAACAATTTTTTCTATGTCTGGTGCAATTTAAAATCGAATTACCCATTTTTTCGAAAGCTGTGTCACTCATATGGGTTTATTTACATTGTTATGTATTTTTAGAAACAACATTGCATTTCAAATTTAACAAAAACTTTTACTTTTTAAAACTTTTCTTCATGTTTGGTACAGTTTAAAATCGAATTACCTATTTTTTCGAAAGCTGTATCACTCATGTGCGTAGATTTACATTGTATGTATTTTTAGAAACAAAATTACATTTCAAATTTTAAAATGTTTTTTGATTTTTCAAAAAATTGTTCTTTTTACAATTTTCTCTATTTTGGTGCAGTTCAAAACAAATTAAATATTATTTCGAATGATATCCCTCATATGCGTTGATTAACATTGTTATGTATTTTTAGAAACAACATTACAACATTTAACAAAATTTTGAAAAATTTTACTTTTTAACAATTTTCTTTATGTCTGGTGCAGTTTAAAATCGAATTACAATTTTTTCGAAAGCTGTTTACTCATTGCGTTGATTTACATGTATGTATTTTTAGAAAAAACATTACATTTAAAATTTAAAAAAATTTTGATTTTTGAAAAATGTATTGTATTTTAACACAATTTTTATGTCTATGTCATTTAACAATTTAAAAAATTACATTAAAAAAAGGTTTTGATTTTGAAAATTTTACTTTTTAACAATTTTCTTTATGTCTGGTACAGTTTAAACCGAATTACTATTTATTTCCAAAGCTGTTTTACCCACATGCGTCGATTTACATTGTTGTATATTTTTAGAATCAACATTACATTTAAAATTTAAAAAATTTTTGATTTTGAAAAATTTTAGTTTTGTATATTTAGAAACATTACATTTAAAATTTATCAAAGGTTTTAATTTGAAAAATTGTACTTTTTTAAAAATTTTCTTTATGTTGGTGCAGTTTAAAATCAAATTAAAAAATTTTTCGAAAGCCGTATTACTCATTTGCGTTGATTTTACATTGTATTTTTAGAAAAAACATTACATTTAAAATTTAACAAAGGTTCTGATTTTTGAAAATTGTACTTTTTAACAATTTTTTCTATGTCTGGTGCAATTTAAAATCGAATTACCCATTTTTCGAAAGCTGTGTCACTCATATGGGTTTATTTACATTGTTATGTATTTTTAGAAACAACATTGCATTTCAAATTTAACAAAAACTTTTACTTTTTAAAACTTTTCTTCATGTTTGGTACAGTTTAAAATCGAATTACCTATTTTTTCGAAAGCTGTATCACTCATGTGCGTAGATTTACATTGTTATGTATTTTTAGAAACAAAATTACATTTCAAATTTTAAAATTTTTTGGATTTTTCAAAATTGTTTTTTTCACAATTTTCTCTATTTTTGGTGCAGTTCAAAACAAAATTAAATATTATTTCGAATGATATATCCCTCATATGCGTTGATTAACATTGTTATGTATTTTTAGAAACAACATTACATTTAAATAAAAAGGTTTTGATTTTTGAAAAATTTTACTTTTTAACAATTTTCTTTATGTCTGGTACAGTTTAAAACCGAATTACCTATTTATTTCCAAAGCTGTTTTACTCATATGCGTCGATTTACATTGTTGTATATTTTTAGAATCAACATTACATTTAAAATTTAAAAAAATTTTTGATTTTGAAAAATTTTAGTTTTGTATATTTAGAAACATTACATTTAAAATTTATCAAAGGTTTAATTTTGAAAAATTGTACTTTTAAAAATTTTCTTTATGGTGCAGTTTAAATCAAATTAAAAAATTTTTCGAAAGTGTTTACTCATTTGCGTTGATTTACATTATATTTTTAGAAAAAAACATTACATTTAAAATTTAACAAAGGTTCTGATTTTTAAAAATTGTACTTTTTAACAATTTTTTCTATGTCTGGTGCAATTTAAAATCGAATTACCCATTTTTTCGAAAGCTGTGTCACTCATATGGGTTTATTTACATTGTTATGTATTTTTAGAAACAACATTGCATTTCAAATTTAACAAAAACTTTTACTTTTTAAAACTTTTCTTCATGTTTGGTACAGTTTAAAATCGAATTACCTATTTTTTCGAAAGCTGTATCACTCATGTGCGTAGATTTACATTGTTATGTATTTTTAGAAACAAAAATTACATTTCAAATTTAAAAATTTTTTGGATTTTTCAAAATTGTTCTTTTTTACAATTTTCTCTATTTTTGGTGCAGTTCAAAACAAAATTAAATATTATTTCGAATGATATATCCCTCATATGCGTTGATTAACATTGTTATTATTTTTAGAACATTACATTTAACATTTAACAAAGGTTTTGATTTTGAAAAATTTTACTTTTTAACAATTTTCTTTATGTCTGGTACAGTTTAAAACCGAATTACCTATTTATTTCCAAAGCTGTATTTACTCATATGCGTTGATTTACGTTGTATAATTTTTAGAAAACAACATTACATTTAAAATTTTAAAATTTTTTTTAATTTTTGAAAAACTTTTCTTTTATTTTTTTTGCAGTTAAAAATAAAATTAATTATTTATTTCGAAAGCTAGTATCACTCATATGCGTTTATTTACATTTTATGTATTTTTAGAAAAAACATTACATTTAAAATTTAACAAAGGTTTTGATTTTGAAAAAATTGTACTTTTTAACAATTTTCTTTATGTCTGGTGCAATTTAAAATCGTTTACATATTTTTCAAAGCTGTATCACTCATATGCGGTTGATTTACATTGTTATGTATTTTTAGAACCAACACAATTTAAAATTAAAAAGTTTTTGATTTTGAAATTGTACTTTTTATTTGTGTGTGTATTTTGAACAACATTACATTTATATTTAAAACAAAATGATTTTGAAAAAATTGTTACTTTTTAACAATTTTCTTATGTTTGGTACAGTTAAAATCGAATTACACATTTTTTTCAAAGCTGTATATAACTCATATGCGTTGATTACATTGTTATGTATTTGTTAAAAACATTCAAATTTAAAAAATTTTTGAAAATTTACTTTTTAACAATTTTCTTTATGTCTGGTGCAGTTTAAAATCGAATTACACATTTTTCGAAAGCTGTTTTACTCATATGGGTGATTTACATTGTTATGTATTTTAGAAACAACATTACATTTAAAATTTAAAAAAAATGATTTTGAAAAATTTTAGTTTTAACAATTAAAAACATTACATTTAAAATTTAACAAAGTTTTTGATTTGAAAAATTTTACTTTTAACAATTTTCTTTATGTCTGGGTACAGTTTAAAATCGAATTACCTATTTTTCGAAAGCTGTGCGTAGATTTACATTGTTATGTATTTTAGAAACAAAATTACATTTCAAATTTTAAAATTTTTTGGATTTTTCAAAATTGTTCTTTTTAACAATTTTCTCTATTTTGGTGCAGTTCAAATAAATTAAATATTATTTCGAATGATGTATCCCTCATATGCGTTGATTTACATTGTTATGTATTTTTAGAAACAACATTACATTTAAAATTTAAAAAAGGTTTTGATTTTGAAAAATTTTACTTTTTAATTTTCTTTATGTCTGGTACAGTTTAAAACCGAATTACCTATTTATTTCCAAAGCTGTTTTACTCATATGCGTCGATTTACATTGTTGTATATTTTTTAGAATCAACATTACATTTAAAATTTAAAAAAATTTTGATTTTGAAAAATTTTAGTTTTGTATATTTAGAAACATTACATTTAAAATTTATCAAAGGTTTTATTTTGAAAAATTGTACTTTTTAAAAATTTCTTTATGTTTGGTGCAGTTTTAAAATCAAATTAAACAATTTTTCGAAAGTGTTTACTCATTTGCGTTGATTTACATATATTTTTAGAAAAAACATTACATTTAAAATTTAACAAAGGTTCTGATTTTTTGAAAATTGTACTTTTTAACAATTTTTTCTATGTCTGGTGCAATTTAAAATCGAATTACCCATTTTTTCGAAAGCTGTGTCACTCATATGGGTTTATTTACATTGTTATGTATTTTTAGAAACAACATTGCATTTCAAATTTAACAAAAACTTTTACTTTTTAAACTTTTCTTCATGTTTGGTACAGTTTAAAATCGAATTACCTATTTTTTCGAAAGCTGTATCACTCATGTGCGTAGATTTACATTGTTATGTATTTTTAGAAACAACATTACATTTAAAATTAATAAAGGTTTTGATTTTTAAAAAATTTTACTTTTTTAAAATTTTCTCTATGTTTGGTGCAGTTTTAAAATTAAATATTATTTCGAATGATATATCCCTCATATGCGTTGATTTACATTGTTATGTATTTTTAGAAACAACATTACATTTAAACAAAAAGGTTTTGATTTTGAAAAATTTTACTTTTTAACAATTTCTTTATGTCTGGTACAGTTTAAAACCGAATTACCTATTTATTTCCAAAGCTGTTTTACTCATTGCGCGTCGATTTACATTGTTGTATATTTTAGAATCAACATTACATTTAAAATTTAAAAAAATTTTTGATTTTGAAAAATTTTAGTTTTGTATATTTAGAAACATTACATTTAAAATTTATCAAAGGTTTTAATTTTGAAAAAATTGTACTTTTAAAATTTTCTGTATGGTGCAGTTTAAAATCAAATTAAAAAATTTTTCGAAAGCTGTATTACTCATTTGCGTTGATTTACATTGTATTTTTTAGAAAAAAACATTACATTTAAATTTAACAAAGGTTCTGATTTTTGAAAATTGTTACTTTTTTAACAATTTTTTCTATGTCTGGTGCAATTTAAAATCGAATTACCTATTTTTCGAAAGCTGTATCACTCATGTGCGTAGATTTACATTGTTATGTATTTTTAGAAACAAAATTACATTTCAAATTTTAAAAATTTTTTGATTTTTCAAAAATTGTTCTTTTTACAATTTTCTCTATTTTTTTGGTACAGTTCAAAAATAAAAATTAAATATTATTTCGAATGATGTATACCTCATATGCGTCGATTTACATTGTTGTATATTTTTAGAATCAACATTACATTTTTAAATTTTAAAAAAAAAAAATTTGATTTTGAAAAATTTTAGTTTTGTATATTTAGAAACATTACATTTAAAATTTTCAAAGGTTTTAATTTTGAAAAATTGTACTTTTTAAAATTTTCTTTATTGTTGGTGCAGTTTAATAAAATCAAATTAAACAATTTTTCGAAAGTGTTTACTCATTTGCGTTGATTTACAATGTATTTTTAGAAAAAACATTACATTTAAAATTTAACAAAGGTTCTGATTTTTGAAAATTGTACTTTTTAACAATTTTTTCTATGTCTGGTGCAATTTAAAATCGAATTACCCATTTTTTCGAAAGCTGTGTCACTCATATGGGTTTATTTACATTGTTATGTATTTTTTAGAAACAACATTGCATTTCAAATTTAACAAAAACTTTTACTTTTTAAAACTTTTCTTCATGTTTGGTACATTTAAAATCGAATTACCTATTTTTTCGAAAGCTGTATCACTCATGTGCGTAGATTTACATTGTTATGTATTTTTAGAAACAACATTTAAATTTAAAATTAAAAGTTTTGATTTTAAAAAAATTTACTTTTAACAATTTTCTTATTTTTGGTGCAGTTTAAAATTAAATATTATTTCGAATGATATATCCCTCATATGCGTTGATTAACATTGTTATGTATTTTTAGAAACAACATTACATTTAACATTTAACAAAAGTTTTGATTTTGAAAAATTTTACTTTTTAACAATTTTCTTTATGTCTGGTACAGTTTAAAACCGAATTACCTATTTATTTCCAAAGCTGTTTTACTCATATGCGTCGATTTACATTGTTGTATATATTTTAGAATCAACATTACATTTAAAATTTAAAAAAAATTTTTGATTTTGAAAAATTTTAGTTTTGTATATTTAGAAACATTACATTTAAAATTTATCAAAGGTTTTAATTTTGAAAAATTGTACTTTTAAAAATTTTCTTTATGGTGCAGTTTAAAATCAAATTAAAAAATTTTTCGAAAGCCGTATTACTCATTTGCGTTGATTTACATTGTATTTTTTAGAAAAAACATTACATTTAAAATTTAACAAAGGTTCTGATTTTTTGAAAATTGTACTTTTTAACAATTTTTTCTATGTCTGGTGCAATTTAAAATCGAATTACCTATTTTTTCGAAAGCTGTATCACTCATGTGCGTTAGATTTACATTGTTATGTATTTTTAGAAACAAAATTACATTTTCAAATTTTAAAATTTTTTGGATTTTTCAAAAAAATTGTTCTTTTTTTACAATTTTCTCTATTTTTTGTACAGTTCAAAATAAAATTAAATATTACTTCGAATGATGTATACCTCATATGCGTTGATTTACATTGTTATGTATTTTAGAAACAACATTACATTTAAATTTAAAAAGGTTTTGATTTTGAAAAATTTTACTTTTTAACAATTTTCTTTATGTCTACAGTTTAAAACCGAATTACCTATTTATTTCCAAAGCTGTTTTACTCATATGCGTCGATTTACATTGTTGTATATTTTAGAATCAACATTACATTTAAAATTTAAAAAAAAAATTGATTTTGAAAAATTTTAGTTTTGTATATTTAGAAACATTACATTTAAAATTTATCAAAGGTTTTAATTTTGAAAAATTGTACTTTTTAAAAATTTTCTTTATGTTTGGTGCAGTTTAAAATCAAATTAAACAATTTTTCGAAAGTGTTTACTCATTTGCGTTGATTTACAATGTATTTTTAGAAAAAACATTACATTTAAAATTTAACAAAGGTTCTGATTTTTAAAAATTGTACTTTTTTAACAATTTTTTCTATGTCTGGTGCAATTTAAAATCGAATTACCCATTTTTTCGAAAGCTGTGTCACTCATATGGGTTTATTTACATTGTTATGTATTTTTAGAAACAACATTGCATTTCAAATTTAACAAAAACTTTTATTTTTTAAAACTTTTCTTCATGTTTGGTACAGTTTAAAATCGAATTACCTATTTTTTCGAAAGCTGTATCACTCATGTGCGTAGATTTACATTGTTATGTATTTTTAGAAACAAAATTACATTTCAAATTTTAAATTTTTTGGATTTTTCAAAATTGTTCTTTTTTACAATTTTCTCTATTTTTTGTGCAGTTCAAAATAAAATTAAATATTACTTCGAATGATATATCCCTCATATGCGTTGATTTACATTGTTATGTATTTTTAGAAACAACATTAGATTTAAAATTTAAAAAAGGTTTTGATTTTGAAAAAATTTTACTTTTAACAATTTTCTTTATGTCTGGTACAGTTTAAAACCGAATTACCTATTTATTTCCAAAGCTGTTTTACTCATATGCGTCGATTTACATTGTTGTATATTTTTAGAATCAACATTACATTTAAAATTTAAAAAAAATTTTTGATTTTGAAAAATTTTAGTTTTGTATATTTAGAAACATTACATTTAAAATTTATCAAAGGTTTTAATTTTGAAAAATTGTACTTTTTAAAAATTTTCTTTATGTTTGGTGCAGTTTAAAATCAAATTAAAAAATTTTTCGAAAGTGTTTACTCATTTGCGTTGATTTACATTGTATTTTTAGAAAAAACATTACATTTAAAATTTAACAAAGGTTCTGATTTTTGAAAATTGTACTTTTTAACAATTTTTTCTATGTCTGGTGCAATTTAAAATCGAATTACCCATTTTTTCGAAAGCTGTGTCACTCATATGGGTTTATTTACATTGTTATGTATTTTTAGAAACAACATTGCATTTCAAATTTAACAAAAACTTTTACTTTTTAAAACTTTTCTTCATGTTTGGTACAGTTTTAAAATCGAATTACCTATTTTTTCGAAAGCTGTATCACTCATGTGCGTAGATTTACATTGTTATGTATTTTTAGAAACAACATTACATTTCAAATTAATAAAATTTTTTATTTTAAAAAATTTTACTTTTTAAAAATTTTCTTATGTTTGGTGCAGTTTAAAATTTAAAATATTATTTCGAATGATATATCCCTCATATGCGTTGATTAACATTGTTATGTATTTTTAGAAACAACATTACATTTAACATTTAACAAAAGTTTTGATTTTGAAAAATTTTACTTTTTAACAATTTTCTTTATGTCTGGTACAGTTTAAAACCGAATTACCTATTTATTTCCAAAGCTGTTTTACTCATATGCGTCGATTTACATTGTTGTATATATTTAGAATCAACATTACATTTAAAATTTAAAAAAAAATTGATTTTGAAAAATTTTAGTTTTGTATATTTAGAAACATTACATTTAAAATTTATCAAAGGTTTTAATTTTGAAAAATTGTACTTTTAAAAATTTTCTTTATGGTGCAGTTTAAAATCAAATTAAAAAATTTTTCGAAAGCCGTATTACTCATTTGCGTTGATTTACATTGTATTTTTAGAAAAAAACATTACATTTAAAATTTAACAAAGGTTCTGATTTTTGAAAATTGTACTTTTTAACAATTTTTTCTATGTCTGGTGCAATTTAAAATCGAATTACCTATTTTTTCGAAAGCTGTATCACTCATGTGCTTAGATTTACATTGTTATGTATTTTTAGAAACAAATTACATTTCAAATTTTTTAAAATTTTTTGGATTTTCAAAAAATTGTTCTTTTTACAATTTTCTCTTTTTTTGTACAGTTCAAAATAAATTAAATATTACTTCGAATGATGTATCCCTCATATGCGTTGATTTACATTGTTATGTATTTATAGAAACAACATTACATTTAAATTTAAAAAAGGTTTTGATTTTGAAAAATTTTACTTTTTAAATTTTCTTTATGTCTGGTACAGTTTAAAACCGAATTACCTATTTATTTCCAAAGCTGTTTTACTCATATGCGTCGATTTACATTGTTGTATATTTTAGAATCAACATTACATTTAAAATTTAAAAAAATTTTTGATTTTGAAAAATTTTAGTTTTGTATATTTAGAAACATTACATTTAAAATTTATCAAAGGTTTTAATTTTGAAAAATTGTACTTTTTAAAATTTTCTTTATGTTTGGTGCAGTTTAAAATCAAATTAAACAATTTTTCGAAAGTGTTTACTCATTTGCGTTGATTTACATATATTTTTAGAAAAAACATTACATTTAAAATTTAACAAAGGTTCTGATTTTTGAAAATTGTACTTTTTAACAATTTTTTCTATGTCTGGTGCAATTTAAAATCGAATTACCCATTTTTTCGAAAGCTGTGTCACTCATATGGGTTTATTTACATTGTTATGTATTTTTAGAAACAACATTGCATTTCAAATTTAACAAAAACTTTTACTTTTTAAAACTTTTCTTCATGTTTGGTACAGTTTAAAATCGAATTACCTATTTTTTCGAAAGCTGTATCACTCATGTGCGTAGATTTACATTGTTATGTATTTTTAGAAACAACATTACATTTAAAATTAATAAATTTTTTGGATTTTTAAAAATTTTACTTTTTAACAATTTTCTCTATGTTTGGTGTTAGTTAAAATTAAATATTATTTCGAATGATATATCCTCATATGCGTTGATTAACATTGTTATGTATTTTTAGAAACAACATTACATTTAACATTTAACAAAAGTTTTGATTTTGAAAAATTTTACTTTTTAACAATTTTCTTTATGTCTGGTACAGTTTAAAACCGAATTACCTATTTATTTCCAAAGCTGTTTTACTCATATGCGTCGATTTACATTGTTGTATATTTTTAGAATCAACATTACATTTAAAATTTAAAAAAAATTTTTGATTTTGAAAAATTTTAGTTTTGTATATTTAGAAACATTACATTTAAAATTTATCAAAGGTTTTAATTTGAAAAATTGTACTTTTTAAAAATTTTTTCTTTTATGGTGCAGTTTAAAATCAAATTAAAATTTTTTCGAAAGCTGTATTACTCATTTGCGTTGATTTACATTGTATTTTTAGAAAAAAACATTACATTTAAAATTTAACAAAGGTTCTGATTTTTTAAAATACTTTTTAACATTTTTTCTATGTCTGGTGCAATTTAAAATCGAATTACCTATTTTTTCGAAAGCTGTATCACTCATGTGCTAGATTTACATTGTTATGTATTTTTAGAAACAAAATTACATTTCAAATTTTAAAATTTTTTGGATTTTTCAAAAAATTGTTCTTTTTACAATTTTCTCTATTTTTTTGGTACAGTTCAAATAAATTAAATATTACTTCGAATGATATATCCTCATATGCGTTGATTTACATTGTTATGTATTTTTAGAAACAACATTACATTTAAAATTTAAAAAGGTTTTGATTTTGAAAAATTTTACTTTTTAATTTTCTTTATGTCTGGTACAGTTTAAAACCGAATTACCTATTTATTTCCAAAGCTGTTTTACTCATATGCGTCGATTTACATTGTTGTATATTTTAGAATCAACATTACATTTAAAATTTAAAAAAAATTTTGATTTTGAAAAATTTTAGTTTTGTATATTTAGAAACATTACATTTAAAATTTATCAAAGGTTTTAATTTTGAAAAATTGTACTTTTTAAAAATTTTCTTTATGTTTGGGCAGTTTAAAATCAAATTAAAAATTTTTCGAAAGTGTTTACTCATTTGCGTTGATTTACAATATATTTTTAGAAAAAACATTACATTTAAAATTTAACAAAGGTTCTGATTTTTGAAAATTGTACTTTTTAACAATTTTTTCTATGTCTGGTGCAATTTAAAATCGAATTACCCATTTTTTCGAAAGCTGTGTCACTCATATGGGTTTATTTACATTGTTATGTATTTTTAGAAACAACATTGCATTTCAAATTTAACAAAAACTTTTACTTTTTAAAACTTTTCTTCATGTTTGGTACAGTTTAAAATCGAATTACCTATTTTTTCGAAAGCTGTATCACTCATGTGCGTAGATTTACATTGTTATGTATTTTTAGAAACAAAATTACATTTCAAATTTTAAATTTTTTTGGATTTTTAAAAATTGTTCTTTTTAACAATTTTCCTCTATTTTTGGTGCAGTTTAAAATTAAATATTATTTCGAATGATATATCCCTCATATGCGTTGATTTACATTGTTATGTATTTATAGAAACAACATTACATTTAACATTTAAAAAGGTTTTGATTTTGAAAAATTTTACTTTTTAACAATTTTCTTTATGTCTGGTACAGTTTAAAACCGAATTACCTATTTATTCCAAAGCTGTTTTACTCATATGCGTCGATTTACATTGTTGTATATTTTTAGAATCAACATTACATTTAAAATTTAAAAAAAAATTTTGATTTTGAAAAATTTTAGTTTTGTATATTTAGAAACATTACATTTAAAATTTATCAAAGGTTTTAATTTTGAAAAATTGTACTTTTAAAAAATTTTTTCTTTATGGTGCAGTTTAAAATCAAATTAAAAAATTTTTCGAAAGCCGTATTACTCATTTGCGTTGATTTACATTGTATTTTAGAAAAAAACATTACATTTAAAATTTAACAAAGGTTCTGATTTTTGAAAATTGTACTTTTTAACAATTTTTTCTATGTCTGGTGCAATTTAAAATCGAATTACCTATTTTTCGAAAGCTGTATCACTCATGTGCGTAGATTTACATTGTTATGTATTTTTAGAAACAAAATTACATTTCAAATTTTAAAATTTTTTGGATTTTTCAAAATTGTTCTTTTTTACAATTTTCTCTATTTTTGTACAGTTCAAAAAATAAAATTAAATATTACTTCGAATGATGTATCCCTCATATGCGTTGATTTACATTGTTATGTATTTATAGAAACAACATTACATTTAAAATTTAAAAAAGGTTTTGATTTTGAAAAATTTTACTTTTTAACAATTTTCTTTATGTCTGGTACAGTTTAAAACCGAATTACCTATTTATTTCCAAAGCTGTTTTACTCATATGCGTCGATTTACATTGTTGTATATTTTAGAATCAACATTACATTTAAAATTTAAAAAAAAATTTTTGATTTTGAAAAATTTTAGTTTTGTATATTTAGAAACATTACAAATTTAAAAAATTTTTTCGAAATTCCGTAACTCATTTGCGTGATTTACAATTTTTAGAAAAATTTGTTCTATTTTTTGAAAAACTTTTTCAATTTTTTTATGTCTGGTGCAATTAAAATCGAATTACCCATTTTTCGAAAGCTGTGTCACTCATATGGGTTTTATTTACATTGTTATGTATTTTAGAAACAACATTGCATTTCAAATTTAACAAAAACTTTTACTTTTTAAAACTTTTCTTCATGTTTGGTACAGTTTAAAATCGAATTACCTATTTTTTCGAAAGCTGTATCACTCATGTGCGTAGATTTACATTGTTATGTATTTTTAGAAACAAAATTACATTTCAAATTTTAAATTTTTTGGATTTTTCAAAATTGTTCTTTTTTACAATTTTCTCTATTTTTGGTGCAGTTCAAAACAAATTAAATATTATTTCGAATGATATATCCCTCATATGCGTTGATTAACATTGTTATGTATTTTTAGAAACAACATTACATTTAACATTTAACAAAGGTTTTGATTTTGAAAAATTTTACTTTTTAACAATTTTCTTTATGTCTGGTACAGTTTAAACCGAATTACCTATTTATTTCCAAAGCTGTTTTACTCATATGCGTCGATTTACATTGTTGTATATATTTAGAATCAACATTACATTTAAAATTTAAAAAAAAATTTTTGATTTTGAAAAATTTTAGTTTTGTATATTTAGAAACATTACATTTTAAAATTTAAAATCAAATTAAAAAATTTTTCGAAAGCCGTATTACTCATTTGCGTTGATTTACATTGTATTTTTAGAAAAAACATTACATTTAAAATTTAACAAAGGTTCTGATTTTTGAAAATTGTACTTTTTAACAATTTTTTCTATGTCTGGTGCAATTTAAAATCGAATTACCCATTTTTTCGAAAGCTGTGTCACTCATATGGGTTTATTTACATTGTTATGTATTTTTAGAAACAACATTGCATTTCAAATTTAACAAAAACTTTTACTTTTTAAAACTTTTCTTCATGTTTGGTACAGTTTAAAATCGAATTACCTATTTTTTCGAAAGCTGTATCACTCATGTGCGTAGATTTACATTGTTATGTATTTTTAGAACAAAATTACATTTCAAATTTTAAAATTTTTTGGATTTTTCAAAAATTGTTCTTTTTTACAATTTTCTCTATTTTTGGTGCAGTTCAAAACAAAATTAAATATTATTTCGAATGATATATCCCTCATATGCGTTGATTAACATTGTTATGTATTTTTAGAAACAACATTACATTTAACATTTAACAAAGGTTTTGATTTTGAAAAATTTTACTTTTTAACAATTTTCTTTATGTCTGGTACAGTTTAAAACCGAATTACCTATTTATTTCCAAAGCTGTTTTACTCATATGCGTCGATTTACATTGTTGTATATTTTAGAATCAACATTACATTTAAAATTTAAAAAAATTTTGATTTTGAAAAATTTTAGTTTTGTATATTTAGAAACATTACATTTAAAATTTATCAAAGGTTTTAATTTTGAAAAATTGTACTTTTAAAAATTTTCTTTATGGTGCAGTTTAAAATCAAATTAAAAAATTTTTCGAAAGCCGTATTACTCATTTGCGTTGATTTACATTGTATTTTTAGAAAAAACATTACATTTAAAATTTAACAAAGGTTCTGATTTTTGAAAATTGTACTTTTTAACAATTTTTTCTATGTCTGGTGCAATTTAAAATCGAATTACCCATTTTTTCGAAAGCTGTGTCACTCATATGGTTTATTTACATTGTTATGTATTTTTAGAAACAACTGCATTCAAATTTACAAAAATTAACTTTTCTTCATGTTTGGAACAGTTTAAAATCGAATTACCTATTTTTTCGAAAGCTGTATCACTCATGTGTGTAGATTTAATTGTTATGTATTTTTAGAAACAAAATTACATTTCAAATTTTAAAATTTTTTGGATTTTTCAAAAATTGTTCTTTTTTACAATTTTCTCTATTTTTGTGCAGTTCAAAACAAAATTAAATATTATTTCGAATGATATATCCCTCATATGCGTTGATTAACATTGTTATGTATTTTTAGAAACAACATTACATTTAACATTTAACAAAGGTTTTGATTTTGAAAAATTTTACTTTTTAACAATTTTCTTTATGTCTGGTACAGTTTAAAACCGAATTACCTATTTATTTCCAAAGCTGTTTTACTCATATGCGTCGATTTACATTGTTGTATATATTTAGAATCAACATTACATTTAAAATTTAAAAAAAAATTTTTGATTTTGAAAAATTTTAGTTTTGTATATTTAGAAACATTACATTTAAAATTTATCAAAGGTTTTAATTTTGAAAAATTGTACTTTTAAAAATTTTCTTTATGGTGCAGTTTAAAATCAAATTAAAAAATTTTTCGAAAGCCGTATTACTCATTTGCGTTGATTTACATTGTATTTTTAGAAAAAACATTACATTTAAAATTTAACAAAGGTTCTGATTTTTGAAAATTGTACTTTTTAACAATTTTTTCTATGTCTGGTGCAATTTAAAATCGAATTACCCATTTTTTCGAAAGCTGTGTCACTCATATGGGTTTATTTACATTGTTATGTATTTTTAGAAACAACATTGCATTTCAAATTTAACAAAAACTTTTACTTTTTAAAACTTTTCTTCATGTTTGGTACAGTTTAAAATCGAATTACCTATTTTTTCGAAAGCTGTATCACTCATGTGCGTAGATTTAAATTGTTATGTATTTTTAGAAACAAAATTACATTTCAAATTTTAAAATTTTTTGGATTTTTCAAAATTGTTCTTTTTTACAATTTTCTCTATTTTTGGTGCAGTTCAAAACAAAATTAAATATTATTTCGAATGATATATCCCTCATATGCGTTGATTAACATTGTTATGTATTTTTAGAAACAACATTACATTTAACATTTAACAAAGGTTTTGATTTTGAAAAATTTTACTTTTTAACAATTTTCTTTATGTCTGGTACAGTTTAAAACCGAATTACCTATTTATTTCCAAAGCTGTTTTACTCATATGCGTCGATTTACATTGTTGTATATATTTAGAATCAACATTACATTTAAAATTTAAAAAAAATTTTTGATTTTGAAAAATTTTAGTTTTGTATATTTAGAAACATTACATTTAAAATTTATCAAAGGTTTTAATTTTGAAAAATTGTACTTTTAAAAATTTTCTTTATGTTTGGTGCAGTTTAAAATCAAATTAAAAATTTTTCGAAAGTGTTTACTCATTTGCGTTGATTTACATTGTATTTTTAGAAAAAACATTACATTTAAAATTTAACAAAGGTTCTGATTTTTGAAAATTGTACTTTTTAACAATTTTTTCTATGTCTGGTGCAATTTAAAATCGAATTACCATTTTTTCGAAAGCTGTGTCACTCATATGGGTTTATTTACATTGTTATGTATTTTTAGAAACAACATTGCATTTCAAATTTAACAAAAACTTTTACTTTTTAAAACTTTTCTTCATGTTTGGTACAGTTTAAAATCGAATTACCTATTTTTTCGAAAGCTGTATCACTCATGTGCGTAGATTTACATTGTTATGTATTTTTAGAAACAAAATTACATTTCAAAATTAAAAATTTTTGGATTTTTCAAAATTGTTCTTTTTTACAATTTTCTCTATTTTTGGTGCAGTTTAAAATTAAATATTATTTCGAATGATATATCCCTCATATGCGTTGATTAACATTGTTATGTATTTTAGAAACAACATTACATTTAACATTTAACAAAGGTTTTGATTTTGAAAAATTTTACTTTTAACAATTTTCTTTATGTCTGGTACAGTTTAAAACCGAATTACCTATTTATTTCCAAAGCTGTTTTACTCATATGCGTCGATTTACATTGTTGTATATTTAGAATCAACATTACATTTAAAATTTAAAAAAAAAATTTTGATTTTGAAAAATTTTAGTTTTGTATATTTAGAAACATTACATTTAAAATTTATCAAAGGTTTTAATTTTGAAAAATTGTACTTTTAAAAATTTTCTTTATGGGTGCAGTTTAAAATCAAATTAAAAAATTTTTCGAAAGCCGTATTACTCATTTGCGTTGATTTACATTGTATTTTTAGAAAAAACATTACATTTAAAATTTAACAAAGGTTCTGATTTTTGAAAATTGTACTTTTTAACAATTTTTTCTATGTCTGGTGCAATTTAAAATCGAATTACCCATTTTTTCGAAAGCTGTGTCACTCATATGGGTTTATTTACATTGTTATGTATTTTTAGAAACAACATTGCATTTCAAATTTAACAAAAACTTTTACTTTTTAAAACTTTTCTTCATGTTTGGTACAGTTTAAAATCGAATTACCTATTTTTTCGAAAGCTGTATCACTCATGTGCGTAGATTTACAATTGTTATGTATTTTTAGAAACAAAATTACATTTCAAATTTTAAAATTTTTTGGATTTTTCAAAAATTGTTCTTTTTTACAATTTTCTCTATTTTTGGTGCAGTTCAAAACAAAATTAAATATTATTTCGAATGATATATCCCTCATATGCGTTGATTAACATTGTTATGTATTTTTAGAAACAACATTACATTTAACATTTAACAAAGGTTTTGATTTTGAAAAATTTTACTTTTTAACAATTTTCTTTATGTCTGGTACAGTTTAAAACCGAATTACCTATTTATTTCCAAAGCTGTTTTACTCATATGCGTCGATTTACATTGTTGTATATATTTAGAATCAACATTACATTTAAAATTTAAAAAAAAATTTTGATTTTGAAAAATTTTAGTTTTGTATATTTAGAAACATTACATTTAAAATTTATCAAAGGTTTTAATTTTGAAAAATTGTACTTTTAAAATTTTCTTTATGGTGCAGTTTAAAATCAAATTAAAAAATTTTTCGAAAGCCGTATTACTCATTTGCGTTGATTTACATTGTATTTTTAGAAAAAACATTACATTTAAAATTTAACAAAGGTTCATTTTTGAAAATTGTACTTTTTAACAATTTTTTCTATGTCTGGTGCAATTTAAAATCGAATTACCCATTTTTTCGAAAGCTGTGTCACTCATATGGGTTTATTTACATTGTTATGTATTTTTAGAAACAACATTGCATTTCAAATTTAACAAAAACTTTTACTTTTTAAAACTTTTCTTCATGTTTGGTACAGTTTAAAATCGAATTACCTATTTTTTCGAAAGCTGTATCACTCATGTGCGTAGATTTACATTGTTATGTATTTTTAGAAACAAAATTACATTTCAAATTTTAAAAATTTTTTGGATTTTTCAAAATTGTTCTTTTTTACAATTTTCTCTATTTTTGGTGCAGTTCAAAACAAAATTAAATATTATTTCGAATGATATATCCCTCATATGCGTTGATTAACATTGTTATGTATTTTTAGAAACAACATTACATTTAACAAAGGTTTTGATTTTGAAAAATTTTACTTTTTAACAATTTTCTTTATGTCTGGTACAGTTTAAAACCGAATTACCTATTTATTTCCAAAGCTGTTTTACTCATATGCGTCGATTTACATTGTTGTATATATTTAGAATCAACATTACATTTAAAATTTAAAAAAAATTTTTGATTTTGAAAAATTTTAGTTTTGTATATTTAGAAACATTACATTTAAAATTTATCAAAGGTTTTAATTTTGAAAAATTGTACTTTTAAAAATTTTCTTTATGGTGCAGTTTAAAATCAAATTAAAAAATTTTTCGAAAGCCGTATTACTCATTTGCGTTGATTTACATTGTATTTTTAGAAAAAACATTACATTTAAAATTTAACAAAGGTTCTGATTTTTGAAATTGTACTTTTTAACAATTTTTTCTATGTCTGGTGCAATTTAAAATCGAATTACCCATTTTTTCGAAAGCTGTGTCACTCATATGGGTTTATTTACATTGTTATGTATTGAAACAACATTGCATTTCAAATTTAACAAAAACTTTTACTTTTTAAAACTTTCTTCATGTTTGGAACAGTTTAAAATCGAATTACCTATTTTTTCGAAAGCTGTATCACTCATGTGCGTAGATTTAAATTATTATTTTTAGAACAAAATTACATTTCAAATTTTATTTTTTGGATTTTTCAAAATTGTTCTTTTTTACAATTTTCTCTATTTTTGTGCAGTTCAAAACAAAATTAAATATTATTTCGAATGATATATCCCTCATATGCGTTGATTAACATTGTTATTTTTTTAGAAACAACATTACATTTAACATTTAAAAAAGGTTTTGATTTTGAAAAATTTTACTTTTTAACAATTTTCTTTATGTCTGGTACAGTTTAAAACCGAATTACCTATTTATTTCCAAAGCTGTTTTACTCATATGCGTCGATTTACATTGTTGTATATTTTAGAATCAACATTACATTTAAAATTTAAAAAAAATTTTTGATTTTGAAAAATTTTAGTTTTGTATATTTAGAAACATTACATTTAAAATTTATCAAAGGTTTTAATTTTGAAAAATTGTACTTTTAAAAATTTTCTTTATGGTGCAGTTTAAAATCAAATTAAAAAATTTTTCGAAAGCCGTATTACTCATTTGCGTTGATTTACATTGTATTTTTAGAAAAAACATTACATTTAAAATTTAACAAAGGTTCTGATTTTTAAAATTGTACTTTTTAACAATTTTTCTATGTCTGGTGCAATTTAAAATCGAATTACCCATTTTTTCGAAAGCTGTGTCACTCATATGGGTTTATTTACATTGTTATGTATTTTTAGAAACAACATTGCATTTCAAATTTAACAAAAACTTTTACTTTTTAAAACTTTTCTTCATGTTTGGTACAGTTTAAAATCGAATTACCTATTTTTTCGAAAGCTGTATCACTCATGTGCGTAGATTTACATTGTTATGTATTTTTAGAAACAAAATTACATTTCAAATTTTAAAATTTTTTGGATTTTTCAAAATTGTTCTTTTTTACAATTTTCTCTATTTTTGGTGCAGTTCAAAACAAAATTAAATATTATTTCGAATGATATATCCCTCATATGCGTTGATTAACATTGTTATGTATTTTTAGAAACAACATTACATTTAACAAAGGTTTTGATTTTGAAAAATTTTACTTTTTAACAATTTTCTTTATGTCTGGTACAGTTTAAAACCGAATTACCTATTTATTTCCAAAGCTGTTTTACTCATATGCGTCGATTTACATTGTTGTATATATTTAGAATCAACATTACATTTAAAATTTAAAAAAAAATTTTGATTTTGAAAAATTTTAGTTTTGTATATTTAGAAACATTACATTTAAAATTATCAAAGGTTTTAATTTTGAAAAATTGTACTTTTAAAAATTTTCTTTATGTTTGGTGCAGTTTAAAATCAAATTAAAAATTTTTCGAAAGTGTTTACTCATTTGCGTTGATTTACATTGTATTTTTTAGAAAAAACATTACATTTAAATTTTAACAAAAGTTCTGATTTTTAAAAATTGTACTTTTTAACAATTTTTTCTATGTCTGGTGCAATTTAAAATCGAATTACCTATTTTTTCGAAAGCTGTATCACTCATGTGCGTTAGATTTAACATTGTTATGTATTTTTAGAAACAACATTATAACATTTAACAAAGTTTTGATTTTAAAAATTTTACTTTTTTAAAATTTTCTTATGTTTGGTGTAGTTTAAAATTAAATATTATTCGAATGATGCGTTGATTAACATTGTTATGTTTTTAGAAACAACATTACATTTAACATTTAACAAAGGTTTTGATTTTGAAAAATTTTACTTTTTAACAATTTTCTTTATGTCTGGTACAGTTTAAAACGAATTACCTATTATTTCCAAAGCTGTTTTACTCATATGCGTCGATTTACATTGTTGTATATATTTAGAATCAACATTACATTTAAAATTTAAAAAATTTTTGATTTTGAAAATTTTAGTTTTGTATATTTAGAAACATTACATTTAAAATTATCAAAGGTTTTAATTTGAAAAATTGTACTTTTTAAATTTTCTTTATGGTGCAGTTTAAAATCAAATTAAAATTTTTCGAAAGCCGTATTACTCATTTGCGTTGATTTACATTGTATTTTTAGAAAAAACATTACATTTAAAATTTAACAAAGGTTCTGATTTTTGAAAATTGTACTTTTTAAAATTTTTTCTATGTCTGGTGCAATTTAAAATCGAATTACCCATTTTTTCGAAAGCTGTGTCACTCATATGGGTTTATTTACATTGTTATGTATTTTTAGAAACAACATTGCATTTCAAATTTAACAAAAACTTTTAATTTTTAAAACTTTTCTTCATGTTTGGTACAGTTTAAAATCGAATTACCTATTTTTTCGAAAGCTGTATCACTCATGTGCGTAGATTTAAATTGTTATGTATTTTTAGAAACAAAATTACATTTCAAATTTTAAATTTTTTGGATTTTTCAAAATTGTTCTTTTTTACAATTTTCTCTATTTTTGGTGCAGTTCAAAACAAAATTTAATATTATTTCGAATGATATATCCTTCATATGCGTTGATTAACATTGTTATGTATTTTTAGAAACAACATTACATTTAACATTTAACAAAGGTTTTGATTTTGAAAAATTTTACTTTTTAACAATTTTTTTATGTCTGGTACAGTTTAAAACCGAATTACCTATATATTTCCAAAGCTGTTTTACTCATATGCGTCGATTTACATTGTTGTATATATTTAGAATCAACATTACATTAAAATTTAAAAAATTTTTGATTTTGAAAAATTTTAGTTTTGTATATTGAAACATTACATTTAAATTTAAAATCAAATTAAAAATTTTTCGAAAGCCGTATTACTCTTTTGCGTTGATTTACATTGTATTTTTAGAAAAAACATTACATTTAAAATTTAACAAAGGTTCTGATTTTTGAAAATTGTACTTTTTAACAATTTTTTTCTATGTCTGGTGCAATTTAAAATTGAATTACCCATTTTTTCGAAAGCTGTGTCACTCATATGGGTTTATTTACATTGTTATGTATTTTTAGAAACAACATTGCATTTCAAATTTAACAAAAACTTTTACTTTTAAAACTTTTCTTCATGTTTGGTACAGTTTAAAATCGAATTACCTATTTTTTCGAAAGCTGTATCACTCATGTGCGTAGATTTACATTGTTATTTATTTTTAGAAACAAATTACATTTCAAATTTAAATTTTTTGGATTTTTCAAAATTGTTCTTTTTTACAATTTCTCTATTTTTGGTGCAGTTCAAAACAAAATTAAATATTATTTCGAATGATATATCCCTCATATGCGTTGATTAACATTGTTATGTATTTTTAGAAACAACATTACATTTAACATTTAAACAAAGGTTTTGATTTTGAAAAATTTTACTTTTTAACAATTTTCTTTATGTCTGGTACAGTTTAAAACCGAATTACCTATTTATTTCCAAAGCTGTTTTACTCATATGCGTCGATTTACATTGTTGTATATATTTAGAATCAACATTACATTTTAAAATTTAAAAAATTTTGATTTTGAAAAATTTTAGTTTTGTATATTTAGAAACATTACATTTAAAATTTAAAATCAAATTAAAAAATTTTTCGAAGAGCCGTATTACTCATTTGCGTTGATTACATTGTATTTTTAGAAAAAACATTACATTTAAAATTAACAAAGGTTCAGATTTTTTAAAATTGTACTTTTTAACAATTTTTTCTATGTCTGGTGCAATTTAAAATCGAATTACCCATTTTTTCGAAAGCTGTGTCACTCATATGGGTTTATTTACATTGTTATGTATTTTTAGAAACAACATTGCATTTCAAATTTAACAAAAACTTTTACTTTTTAAACTTTTCTTCATGTTTGGAACAGTTTAAATCGAATTACCTATTTTTTCGAAAGCTGTATCACTCATGTGTGTAGATTTAAATTGTTATGTATTTTTAGAAACAAAATTACATTTCAAATTTTAAAATTTTTTGGATTTTTTCAAAATTGTTCTTTTTTACAATTTTCTCTATTTTTTGGTGCAGTTCAAAACAAAATTAAATATTATTTCGAATGATATATCCTCATATGCGTTGATTAACATTGTTATGTATTTTTAGAAAACAACATTACATTTAACAAAGGTTTGATTTTGAAAAATTTTACTTTTTAACAATTTTCTTTATGTCTGGTACAGTTTAAAACCGAATTACCTATTTATTTCCAAAGCTGTTTTACTCATATGCGTCGATTTACATTGTTGTATATATTTAGAATCAACATTACATTTAAAATTTAAAAAAAATTTTTGATTTTGAAAAATTTTAGTTTTGTATATTTAGAAACATTACATTTAAAATTTATCAAAGGTTTTAATTTTGAAAAATTGTACTTTAAAAATTTTCTTTATGGTGCAGTTTAAAATCAAATTAAAAAATTTTTCGAAAGCCGTATTACTCATTTGCGTTGATTTACATTGTATTTTTAGAAAAAACATTACATTTAAAATTTAACAAAGGTTCTGATTTTTGAAAATTGTACTTTTTAACAATTTTTTCTATGTCTGGTGCAATTTAAAATCGAATTACCCATTTTTTCGAAAGCTGTGTCACTCATATGGGTTTATTTACATTGTTATGTATTTTTAGAAACAACATTGCATTTCAAATTTAACAAAAACTTTTACTTTTTAAAACTTTTCTTCATGTTTGGTACAGTTTAAAATCGAATTACCTATTTTTTCGAAAGCTGTATCACTCATGTGCGTAGATTTAATTGTTATGTATTTTTAGAAACAAAATTACATTTCAAATTTTAAAATTTTTTGGATTTTTCAAAATTGTTCTTTTTTACAATTTTTCTCTATATTTGGTGCAGTTCAAAACAAAATTTAATATTATTTCGAATGATATATCCCTCATATGCGTTGATTAACATTGTTATGTATTTTTAGAAACAACATTACATTTAACATTTAACAAAGGTTTTGATTTTGAAAAAATTTTACTTTTTAACAATTTTCTTTATGTCTGGTACAGTTTAAAACCGAATTACCTATTATATTTCCGAAAGCTGTTACTCATATGCGTCGATTTACATTGTTATGTATTTTTAGAACAACATTACATTTAAAATTTAAAAAAAATTTTAAATTTTAACAAATTGTTATGTATTTTTAGAAACCAAAAATTACATTTCAAATTTAAATTTTTTGGATTTTTCAAAATTGTTCTTTTTTACAATTTTCTCTATTTTTTGTACAGTTCAAAATAAAATTAAATATTACTTCGAATGATGTATCCCTCATATGCGTTGATTTACATTGTTATGTATTTATAGAAACAACATTACATTTAAAATTTAAAAAAGGTTTTGATTTTGAAAAATTTTACTTTTTAACAATTTTCTTTATGTCTGGTACAGTTTAAAACCGAATTACCTATTTATATCCAAAGCTGTTTTACTCATATGCGTCGATTTACATTGTTGTATATTTTTAGAATCAACATTACATTTAAAACTTAAAAAAATTTTGGATTTTGAAAAATTTTAGTTTTGTATATTTAGAAACATTACATTTAAAATTTATCAAAGGTGTTAATTTTGAAAAATTGTACTTTTTAAAAATTTTCTTTATGTTTGGTGCAGTTTAAAATCAAATTAAAAATTTTTCGAAACAGGTATTACTCATTTGCGTTGATTTACATTGTATTTTTAGAAAAAACATTACATTTAAAATTTAACAGAGGTTCTGATTTTTAAAAATTGTACTTTTTAACAATTTTTTCTATGTCTGGTGCAATTTAAAATCGAATTACCAATTTTTTCGAAAGCTGTATCACTCATGTGCGTAGATTTACATTATTATGTATTTTTAGAAACAAAATTACATTTCAAATTTTAAAATTTTTTGGATTTTTCAAAATTGTTCTTTTTTACAATTTTCCCTATTTTTTGTACAGTTCAAAATAAAATTAAATATTACTTCGAATGATGTATCCCTCATATGCGTTGATTTACATTGTTATGTATTTATAGAAACAACATTACATTTAAAATTTAAAAAAGGTTTTGATTTTGAAAAATTTTACTTTTTAACAATTTTCTTTATGTCTGGTACAGTTTAAAACCGAATTACCTATTTATTTCCAAAGCTGTTCTACTCATATGCGTCGATTTACATTGCTGTATATATTTACAATCAACATTACATTTAAAATTTAAAAAAAATTTTTGATTTTGAAAAATTTTAGTTTTGTATATTTAGAAACATTACATTTAAAATTTAAAAAAGGTTTTGATTTTGAAAAATTTTACTTTTTAACAATTTTCTTTATGTCTGGTACAGTTTAAAACCGAATTACCTATTTATTTCCAAAGCTGTTTTACTCATATGCGTCGATTTACATTGTTGTATATATTTAGAATCAACATTACATTTAAAATTTAAAAAAAATTTTTGATTTTGAAAATTTTAGTTTTGTATATTTAGAAACATTACATTTAAAATTTATCAAAGGTTTTAATTTTGAAAAATTGTACTTTTAAAAATTTTCTTTATGGTGCAGTTTAAAATCAAATTAAACAATTTTTCGAAAGCCGTATTACTCATTTGCGTTGATTTACATTGTATTTTTAGAAAAAACATTACATTTAAAATTTAACAAAGGTTCTGATTTTTTAAAATTGTACTTTTTAACAATTTTTTCTATGTCTGGTGCAATTTAAAATCGAATTACCCATTATTATTACCATTAGCCGTATTACTCATTTGCGTTGATTTACATTGTATTTTTAGAAAAAACATTACATTTAAAATTTAACAAAGGTTCTGATTTTTGAAAATTGTACTTTTTAACAATTTTTTCTATGTCTGGTGCAATTTAAAATCGAATTACCCATTTTTTCGAAAGCTGTGTCACTCATATGGGTTTATTTACATTGTTATGTATTTTTAGAAACAACATTGCATTTCAAATTTAACAAAAACTTTTACTTTTTAAAACTTTTCTTCATGTTTGGTACAGTTTAAAATCGAATTACCTATTTTTTCGAAAGCTGTATCACTCATGTGCGTAGATTTACATTGTTATTTATTTTTAGAAACAAAATTACATTTCAAATTTTAAAATTTTTTGGATTTTTCAAAATTGTTCTTTTTTACAATTTTCTCTATTTTTGGTGCAGTTCAAAACAAAATTAAATATTATTTCGAATGATATATCCCTCATATGCGTTGATTAAAATTGTTATGTATTTTTAGAAACAACATTACATTTAACATTTAACAAAGGTTTTGATTTTGAAAAATTTTACTTTTTAACAATTTTCTTTATGTCTGGTACAGTTTAAAACCGAATTACCTATTTATTTCCAAAGCTGTTTTACTCATATGCGTCGATTTACATTGTTGTATATATTTAGAATCAACATTACATTTAAAATTTAAAAAAAATTTTTGATTTTGAAAAATTTTAGTTTTGTATATTTAGAAACATTACATTTAAAATTTATCAAAGGTTTTAATTTTGAAAAATTGTACTTTTAAAAATTTTCTTTATGGTGCAGTTTAAAATCAAATTAAACAATTTTTCGAAAGCCGTATTACTCATTTGCGTTGATTTACATTGTATTTTTAGAAAAAACATTACATTTAAAATTTAACAAAGGTTCTGATTTTTGAAAATTGTACTTTTTAACAATTTTTTCTATGTCTGGTGCAATTTAAAATCGAATTACCCATTTTTTTCGAAAACTGTGTCACTCATATGGGTTTATTTACATTGTTATGTATTTTTAGAAACAACATTGCATTTCAAATTTAACAAAAACTTTTACTTTTTAAAACTTTTCTTCATGTTCGGTACAGTTTAAAATCGAATTACCTATTTTTCGAAAGCTGTATCACTCATATGCGTAGATTTACATTGTTATGTATTTTTAGAAACAAAATTACATTTCAAATTTTAAAATTTTTTGGATTTTTCAAAATTGTTCTTTTTTACAATTTTCTCTATTTTTGGTGCAGTTCAAAACAAAATTTAATATTATTTCGAATGATATATCCCTCATATGAGTTGATTAACATTGTTATGTATTTTTAGAAACAACATTACATTTAACATTTAACAAAGGTTTTGATTTTGAAAAATTTTACTTTTTAACAATTTTCTCTATGTTTGGTGCAATTTAAAATCGAATTACAGATTTTTTCGAAAGCTATATCACTCATATGCGTTTATTTACATTGTTATGTATTTTTAGTAAGAACATTACATTTAAAATTTAACAAGATTTTGAAAAATTTTACTTTTTAACACTTTTCTTTATGTTTGGTGCAGTTTAAAATTGAATTACCTATTAAATATTATTTCGAATGATATATCCCTCATATGAGTTGATTAACATTGTTATGTATTTTTAGAAACAACATTACATTTAACATTTAACAAAGGTTTTGATTTTGAAAAATTTTACTTTTTAACAATTTTCTCTATGTTTGGTGCAATTTAAAATCGAATTACAGATTTTTTCGAAAGCTGTATCACTCATATGCATTGATTTACGTTGTCATCAATTTTTAGAAAGAAGATTACATTTCAAATTTTAATTTTTTTGGATTTTGAAAAATTTTACTTTTTAACAATTTTCTTTATGTCTGGTACAGTTTAAAACCGAATTACCTATTTATTTCCAAAGCTGTTCTACTCATATGCGTCGATTTACATTGTTGTATATATTTAGAATCAACATTACATTTAAAATTTAAAAAAAAAATTTTGATTTTGAAAAATTTTAGTTTTGTATATTTAGAAACATTACATTTAAAATTTAAAAAAGGTTTTGATTTTGAAAAATTTTACTTTTTAACAATTTTCTTTATGTCTGGTACAGTTTAAAACCGAATTACCTATTTATTTCCAAAGCTGTTTTACTCATATGTGTCAATTTACATTGTTGTATATATTTAGAATCAACATTACATTTAAAATTTAAAAAAAAATTTTTGATTTTGAAAAATTTTAGTTTTGTATATTTAGAAACATTACATTTAAAATTTATCAAAGGTTTTAATTTTGAAAAATTGTACTTTTAAAAATTTTCTTTATGGTGCAGTTTAAAATCAAATTAAACAATTTTTCGAAAGCCGTATTACTCATTTGCGTTGATTTACATTGTATTTTTAGAAAAAACATTACATTTAAAATTTAACAAAGGTTCTGATTTTTGAAAATTGTACTTTTTAACAATTTTTTCTATGTCTGATGCAATTTAAAATCGAATTACCCATTTTTTTCGAAAGCTGTGTAACTCATATGGGTTTATATACATTGTTATGTATTTTTAGAAACAACATTGCATTTCAAATTTAACAAAAACTTTTACTTTTTAAAACTTTTCTTCATGTTTGGAACAGTTTAAATCGAATTACCTATTTTTTCGAAAGCTGTATCACTCATGTGCGTAGATTTACATTGTTATGTATTTTTAGAAACAATTTCATTTCAAATTTTAAATTTTTTTGGATTTTTCAAAATTGTTCTTTTTTACAATTTTCTCTATTTTTTGTACAGTTCAAAATAAAATTAAATATTACTTCGAATGATGTATCCCTCATATGCGTTGATTTACATTGTTATGTATTTATAGAAACAACATTACATTTAAAATTTAAAAAAGGTTTTGATTTTGAAAAATTTTACTTTTTAACAATTTTCTTTATGTCTGGTACAGTTTAAAACCGAATTACCTATTTATTTCCAAAGCTGTTCTACTCATATGCGTCGATTTACATTGTTGTATATATTTAGAATCAACATTACATTTAAAATTTAAAAAAAAATTTTTGATTTTGAAAAATTTTAGTTTTGTATATCTAGAAACATTACATTTAAAATTTAAAAAAGGTTTTGATTTTGAAAAATTTTACTTTTTAACAATTTTCTTTATTTTATGTATATATTTAGAATCAACATTACATTTAAAATTTAAAAAAAATTTTTGATTTTGAAAAATTTTAGTTTTGTATATTTAGAAACATTACATTTAAAATTTATCAAAGGTTTTAATTTTGAAAAATTGTACTTTTAAAAATTTTCTTTATGGTGCAGTTTAAAATCAAATTAAACAATTTTTCGAAAGCCGTATTACTCATTTGCGTTGATTTACATTGTATTTTTAGAAAAAAAAACATTACATTTAAAATTTAACAAAGGTTCTGATTTTTGAAAATTGTACTTTTTAACAATTTTTTCTATGTCTGGTGCAATTTAAAATCGAATTACCCATTTTTTCGAAAGCTGTGTCACTCATATGGGTTTATTTACATTGTTATGTATTTTTAGAAACAACATTGCATTTCAAATTTAACAAAAACTTTTACTTTTTAAAACTTTTCTTCATGTTCGGTACAGTTTAAAATCGAATTACCTATTTTTCGAAAGCTGTATCACTCATATGCGTAGATTTACATTGTTATGTATTTTTAGAAACAAAATTACATTTCAAATTTTAAAATTTTTTGGATTTTTCAAAATTGTTCGTTTTTACAATTTTCTCTATTTTTGGTGCAGTTCAAAACAAAATTAAATATTATTTCGAATGATATATCCCTCATATGAGTTGATTAACATTGTTATGTATTTTTAGAAACAACATTACATTTAACATTTAACAAAGGTTTTGATTTTGAAAAATTTTACTTTTTAACAATTTTCTCTATGTTTGGTGCAATTTAAAATCGAATTACAGATTTTTTCGAAAGCTATATCACTCATATGCGTTTATTTACATTGTTATGTATTTTTAGTAAGAACATTACATTTAAAATTTCACAAGATTTTGAAAAATTTTACTTTTTAACACTTTTCTTTATGTTTGGTGCAGTTTAAAATTGAATTACCTATTAAATATTATTTCGAATGATATATCCCTCGTATGAGTTGATTAACTTTGTTATGTATTTTTAGAAACAACATTACATTTAACATTTAACAAAGGTTTTGATTTTGAAAAATTTTACTTTTTAACAATTTTCTCTATGTTTGGTGCAATTTAAAATCGAATTACAGATTTTTTCGAAAGCTGTATCACTCATATGCATTGATTTACGTTGTCATCAATTTTTAGAAAGAAGATTACATTTCAAATTTTAATTTTTTTGGATTTTGAAAAATTTTACTTTTTTCAATTTTCTTTATGTCTGGTACAGTTTAAAACCGAATTACCTATTTATTTCCAAAGCTGTTTTACTCATATGCGTCAATTTACATTGTTGTATATATTTAGAATCAACATTACATTTAAAATTTAAAAAAAATTTTTGATTTTGAAAAATTTTAGTTTTGTATATTTAGAAACATTACATTTAAAATTTAAAAAAGGTTTTGATTTTGAAAAATTTTACTTTTTAACAATTTTCTTTATGTCTGGTACAGTTTAAAACCGAATTACCTATTTATTTCCAAAGCTGTTCTACTCATATGCGTCGATTTACATTGTTGTATATATTTAGAATCAACATTACATTTAAAATTTAAAAAAAAATTTTTGATTTTGAAAAATTTTAGTTTTGTATATTTAGAAACATTACATTTAAAATTTAAAAAAGGTTTTGATTTTGAAAAATTTTACTTTTTAACAATTTTCTTTATGTCTGGTACAGTTTAAAACCGAATTACCTATTTATTTCCAAAGCTGTTTTACTCATATGCGTCGATTTACATTGTTGTATATATTTAGAATCAACATTACATTTAAAATTTAAAAAAAATTTTTGATTTTGAAAAATTTTAGTTTTGTATATTTAGAAACATTACATTTAAAATTTATCAAAGGTTTTAATTTTGAAAAATTGTACTTTTAAAAATTTTCTTTATGGTGCAGTTTAAAATCAAATTAAACAATTTTTCGAAAGCCGTATTACTCATTTGCGTTGATTTACATTGTATTTTTAGAAAAAACATTAAAAAAAAACATTTAAAATTTAACAAAGTTTCTGATTTTTTAAAATTGTACTTTTTAACAATTTTTTCTATGTCTGGTGCAATTTAAAATCGAATTACCCGTTTTTTCGAAAGCTGTGTAACTCGTATGGGTTTATTTACATTGTTATGTATTTTTAGAAACAACATTGCATTTCAAATTTAACAAAAACTTTTACTTTTTAAAACTTTTCTTCATGTTTGGAACAGTTTAAATCGAATTACCTATTTTTTCGAAAGCTGTATCACTCATGTGCGTAGATTTACATTGTTATGTATTTTTAGAAACAATTTCATTTCAAATTTTAAATTTTTTTGGATTTTTCAAAATTGTTCTTTTTTACAATTTTCTCTATTTTTTGTACAGTTCAAAATAAAATTAAATATTACTTCGAATGATGTATCCCTCATATGCGTTGATTTACATTGTTATGTATTTATAGAAACAACATTACATTTAAAATTAAAAAAAGGTTTTGATTTTGAAAAATTTTACTTTTTAACAATTTTCTTTATGTCTGGTACAGTTTAAAACCGAATTACCTATTTATTTCCAAAGCTGTTCTACTCATATGCGTCGATTTACATTGTTGTATATATTTAGAATCAACATTACATTTAAAATTTAAAAAAATTTTTTTGATTTTGAAAAATTTTAGTTTTGTATATTTAGAAACATTACATTTAAAATTTAAAAAAGGTTTTGATTTTGAAAAATTTTACTTTTTAACAATTTTCTTTATGTCTGGTACAGTTTAAAACCGAATTACCTATTTATTTCCAAAGCTGTTTTACTCATATGCGTCGATTTACATTGTTGTATATATTTAGAATCAACATTACATTTAAAATTTAAAAAAAATTTTTGATTTTGAAAAATTTTAGTTTTGTATATTTAGAAACATTACATTTAAAATTTATCAAAGGTTTTAATTTTGAAAAATTGTACTTTTAAAAATTTTCTTTATGGTGCAGTTTAAAATCAAATTAAACAATTTTTCGAAAGCCGTATTACTCATTTGCGTTGATTTACATTGTATTTTTAGAAAAAAAAACATTACATTTAAAATTTAACAAAGGTTCTGATTTTTGAAAATTGTACTTTTAACAATTTTTTCTATGTCTGGTGCAATTTAAAATCGAATTACCCATTTTTTCGAAAGCTGTGTCACTCATATGGGTTTATTTACATTGTTATGTATTTTTAGAAACAACATTGCATTTCAAATTTAACAAAAACTTTTACTTTTTAAAACTTTTCTTCATGTTTGGTACAGTTTAAAATCGAATTACCTATTTTTTCGAAAGCTGTATCACTCATGTGCGTAGATTTACATTGTTGTTTATTTTTAGAAACAAAATTACATTTCAAATTTTAAAATTTTTTGGATTTTTCAAAATTGTTCTTTTTTACAATTTTCTCTATTTTTGGTGCAGTTCAAAACAAAATTAAATATTATTTCGAATGATATATCCCTCATATGCGTTGATTAAAATTGTTATGTATTTTTAGAAACAACATACATTTAACATTTAACAAAGGTTTTGATTTTGAAAAATTTTACTTTTTAACAATTTTCTCTATGTTTGGTGCAATTTAAAATCGAATTACAGATTTTTTCGAAAGCTATATCACTCATATGCGTTTATTTACATTGTTATGTATTTTTAGTAAGAACATTACATTTAAAATTTAACAAGATTTTGAAAAATTTTACTTTTTAACACTTTTCTTTATGTTTGGTGCAGTTTAAAATTGAATTACCCATTTTTTCGAAAGCTGTAACACTCATATGCATTGATTTACGTTGTCATCAATTTTTAGAAAGAAGATTACATTTCAAATTTTAATTTTTTTGGATTTTGAAAAATTTTACTTTTTAACAATTTTCTTTATGTCTGGTACAGTTTAAAACCGAATTACCTATTTATTTCCAATGCTGTTCTACTCATATGCGTCGATTTACATTGTTGTATATATTTAGAATCAACATTACATTTAAAATTTAAAAAAAATTTTTGATTTTGAAAAATTTTAGTTTTGTATATTTAGAAACATTACATTTAAAATTTAAAAAAGGTTTTGATTTTGAAAAATTTTACTTTTTAACAATTTTCTTTATGTCTGGTACAGTTTAAAACCGAATTACCTATTTATTTCCAAAGCTGTTTTACTCATATGCGTCAATTTACATTGTTGTATATATTTAGAATCAACATTACATTTAAAATTTAAAAAAATTTTTTGATTTTGAAAAATTTTAGTTTTGTATATTTAGAAACATTACATTTAAAATTTATCAAAGGTTTTAATTTTGAAAAATTGTACTTTTAAAAATTTTCTTTATGGTGCAGTTTAAAATCAAATTAAACAATTTTTCGAAAGCCGTATTACTCATTTGCGTTGATTTACATTGTATTTTTAGAAAAAACATTACATTTAAAATTTAACAAAGGTTTCTGATTTTTAACAATTTTCTTTATGTCTGGTACAGTTTAAAACCGAATTACCTATTTATTTCCAAAGCTGTTTTACTCATATGCGTTGATTTACATTGTTATGTATTTATAGAAACAACATTACATTTAAAATTTAAAAAGGTTTTGATTTTGAAAAATTTTACTTTTTAACAATTTTCTTTATGTCTGGTACAGTTTAAAACCGAATTACCTATTTATATCCAAAGCTGTTTTACTCATATGCGTCGATTTACATTGTTGTATATTTTTAGAATCAACATTACATTTAAAACTTAAAAAAATTTTGGATTTTGAAAAATTTTAGTTTTGTATATTTAGAAACATTACATTTAAAATTTATCAAAGGTGTTAATTTTGAAAAATTGTACTTTTTAAAAATTTTCTTTATGTTTGGTGCAGTTTAAAATCAAATTAAAAATTTTTCGAAACAGGTATTACTCATTTGCGTTGATTTACATTGTATTTTTAGAAAAAACATTACATTTAAAATTTAACAGAGGTTCTGATTTTTAAAAATTGTACTTTTTAACATTTTTTTCTATGTCTGGTGCAATTTAAAATCGAATTACCAATTTTTTCGAAAGCTTTATCACTCATGTGCGTAGATTTACATTATTATGTATTTTTAGAAACAAAATTACATTTCAAATTTTAAAATTTTTTGGATTTTTCAAAATTGTTCTTTTTTACAATTTTCCCTATTTTTTGTACAGTTCAAAATAAAATTAAATATTACTTCGAATGATGTATCCCTCATATGCGTTGATTTACATTGTTATGTATTTATAGAAACAACATTACATTTAAAATTTAAAAAAGGTTTTGATTTTGAAAAATTTTACTTTTTAACAATTTTCTTTATGTCTGGTACAGTTTAAAACCGAATTACCTATTTATTTCCAAAGCTGTTCTACTCATATGCGTAGATTTACATTGTTGTATATATTTAGAATCAACATTACATTTAAAATTTAAAAAAAATTTTTTGATTTTGAAAAATTTTAGTTTTGTATATTTAGAAACATTACATTTAAAATTTAAAAAAGGTTTTGATTTTGAAAAATTTTACTTTTTAACAATTTTCTTTATGTCTGGTACAGTTTAAAACCGAATTACCTATTTATTTCCAAAGCTGTTTTACTCATATGCGTCGATTTACATTGTTGTATATATTTAGAATCAACATTACATTTAAAATTTAAAAAAAATTTTTGATTTTGAAAAATTTTAGTTTTGTATATTTAGAAACATTACATTTAAAATTTATCAAAGGTTTTAATTTTGAAAAATTGTACTTTTAAAAATTTTCTTTATGGTGCAGTTTAAAATCAAATTAAACAATTTTTCGAAAGCCGTATTACTCATTTGCGTTGATTTACATTGTATTTTTAGAAAAACATTACATTTAAAATTTAACAAAGGTTCTGATTTTTTAAAATTGTACTTTTTAACAATTTTTTCTATGTCTGGTGCAATTTAAAATCGAATTACCCATTATTATTACCATTAGCCGTATTACTCATTTGCGTTGATTTACATTGTATTTTTAGAAAAAACATTACATTTAAAATTTAACAAAGGTTCTGGATTTTTGAAAATTGTACTTTTTAACAATTTTTCTATGTCTGGTGCAATTTAAAATCGAATTACCCATTTTTTCGAAAGCTGTGTCACTCATATGGGTTTATTTACATTGTTATGTATTTTTAGAAACAACATTGCATTTCAAATTTAACAAAAACTTTTACTTTTTAAAACTTTTCTTCATGTTTGGTACAGTTTAAAATCGAATTACCTATTTTTTCGAAAGCTGTATCACTCATGTGCGTAGATTTACATTGTTATTTATTTTTAGAAACAAAATTACATTTCAAATTTTAAAATTTTTTGGATTTTCAAAATTGTTCTTTTTTACAATTTTCTCTATTTTGGTGCAGTTCAAAACAAAATTAAATATTATTTCGAATGATATATCCCTCATATGCGTTGATTAAAATTGTTATGTATTTTTAGAAACAACATTACATTTAACATTTAACAAGGTTTTGATTTTGAAAAATTTTACTTTTTAACAATTTTCTTTATGTCTGGTACAGTTTAAAACCGAATTACCTATTTATTTCCAAAGCTGTTTTACTCATATGCGTCGATTTACATTGTTGTATATATTTAGAATCAACATTACATTTAAAATTTAAAAAAAAATTTTGATTTTGAAAAATTTTAGTTTTGTATATTTAGAAACATTACATTTAAAATTTATCAAAGGTTTTAATTTTGAAAAATTGTACTTTTAAAAATTTTCTTTATGGTGCAGTTTAAAATCAAATTAAACAATTTTTCGAAAGCCGTATTACTCATTTGCGTTGATTTACATTGTATTTTAGAAAAAACATTACATTTAAAATTTAACAAAGGTTCTGATTTTTGAAAATTGTACTTTTTAACAATTTTTTCTATGTCTGGTGCAATTTAAAATCGAATTACCCATTTTTTCGAAAACTGTGTCACTCATATGGGTTTATTTACATTGTTATGTATTTTTAGAAACAACATTGCATTTCAAATTTAACAAAAACTTTTACTTTTTAAAACTTTTCTTCATGTTCGGTACAGTTTAAAATCGAATTACCTATTTTTCGAAAGCCGTATCACTCATATGCGTAGATTTACATTGTTATGTATTTTTAGAAACAAAATTACATTTCAAATTTTAAAATTTTTGGATTTTTCAAAATTGTTCTTTTTTACAATTTTCTCTATTTTTGGTGCAGTTCAAAACAAAATTAAATATTATTTCGAATGATATATCCCTCATATGAGTTGATTAACATTGTTATGTATTTTTAGAAACAACATTACATTTAACATTTAACAAAGGTTTTGATTTTGAAAAATTTTACTTTTTAACAATTTTCTCTATGTTTGGTGCAATTTAAAATCGAATTACAGATTTTTTCGAAAGCTATATCACTCATATGCGTTTATTTACATTGTTATGTATTTTTAGTAAGAACATTACATTTAAAATTTAACAAGATTTTGAAAAATTTTACTTTTTAACACTTTTCTTTATGTTTGGTGCAGTTTAAAATTGAATTACCTATTAAATATTATTTCGAATGATATATCCCTCATATGAGTTGATTAACATTGTTATGTATTTTTAGAAACAACATTACATTTAACATTTAACAAAGGTTTTGATTTTGAAAAATTTTACTTTTTAACAATTTTCTCTATGTTTGGTGCAATTTAAAATCGAATTACAGATTTTTCGAAAGCTGTATCACTCATATGCATTGATTTACGTTGTCATCAATTTTTAGAAAGAAGATTACATTTCAAATTTTAATTTTTTTGGATTTTGAAAAATTTTTACTTTTTAACAATTTTCTTTATGTCTGGTACAGTTTAAACCGAATTACCTATTTATTTCCAAAGCTGTTTTACTCATATGCGTCAATTTACATTGTTGTATATATTTAGAATCAACATTACATTTAAAATTTAAAAAAAAATTTTTGATTTTGAAAAATTTTAGTTTTGTATATTTAGAAACATTACATTTAAAATTTATCAAAGGTTTTAATTTTGAAAAATTGTACTTTTAAAAATTTTCTTTATGGTGCAGTTTAAAATCAAATTAAACAATTTTTCGAAAGCCGTATTACTCATTTGCGTTGATTTACATTGTATTTTTAGAAAAAACATTACATTTAAAATTTAACAAAGGTTCTGATTTTTGAAAATTGTACTTTTTAACAATTTTTTCTATGTCTGATGCAATTTAAAATCGAATTACCCATTTTTTCGAAAGCTGTGTAACTCATATGGGTTTATATACATTGTTATGTATTTTTAGAAACAACATTGCATTTCAAATTTAACAAAAACTTTTACTTTTTAAAACTTTTCTTCATGTTTGGAACAGTTTAAATCGAATTACCTATTTTTTCGAAAGCTGTATCACTCATGTGCGTAGATTTACATTGTTATGTATTTTTAGAAACAATTTCATTTCAAATTTTAAATTTTTTTGGATTTTTCAAAATTGTTCTTTTTTACAATTTTCTCTATTTTTTGTACAGTTCAAAATAAAATTAAATATTACTTCGAATGATGTATCCCTCATATGCGTTGATTTACATTGTTATGTATTTATAGAAACAACATTACATTTAAAATTAAAAAAAGGTTTTGATTTTGAAAAATTTTACTTTTTAACAATTTTCTTTATGTCTGGTACAGTTTAAAACCGAATTACCTATTTATTTCCAAAGCTGTTCTACTCATATGCGTCGATTTACATTGTTGTATATATTTAGAATCAACATTACATTTAAAATTTAAAAAAATTTTTTGATTTTGAAAAATTTTAGTTTTGTATATTTAGAAACATTACATTTAAAATTTAAAAAAGGTTTTGATTTTGAAAATTTTACTTTTTAACAATTTTCTTTATGTCTGGTACAGTTTAAAACCGAATTACCTATTTATTTCCAAAGCTGTTTTACTCATATGCGTCGATTTACATTGTTGTATATATTTAGAATCAACATTACATTTAAAATTTAAAAAAAATTTTTGATTTTGAAAAATTTTAGTTTTGTATATTTAGAAACATTACATTTAAAATTTATCAAAGGTTTTAATTTTGAAAAATTGTACTTTTAAAAATTTTCTTTATGGTGCAGTTTAAAATCAAATTAAACAATTTTTCGAAAGCCGTATTACTCATTTGCGTTGATTTACATTGTATTTTTAGAAAAAAAAACATTACATTTAAAATTTAACAAAGGTTCTGATTTTTGAAAATTGTACTTTTTAACAATTTTTTCTATGTCTGGTGCAATTTAAAATCGAATTACCCATTTTTTCGAAAGCTGTGTCACTCATATGGGTTTATTTACATTGTTATGTATTTTTAGAAACAACATTGCATTTCAAATTTAACAAAAACTTTTACTTTTTAAAACTTTTCTTCATGTTTGGTACAGTTTAAAATCGAATTACCTATTTTTTCGAAAGCTGTATCACTCATGTGCGTAGATTTACATTGTTGTTTATTTTTAGAAACAAAATTACATTTCAAATTTTAAAATTTTTTGGATTTTTCAAAATTGTTCTTTTTTACAATTTTCTCTATTTTTGGTGCAGTTCAAAACAAAATTAAATATTATTTCGAATGATATATCCCTCATATGCGTTGATTAAAATTGTTATGTATTTTTAGAAACAACATACATTTAACATTTAACAAAGGTTTTGATTTTGAAAAATTTTACTTTTTAACAATTTTCTTATGTCTGGTACAGTTTAAAACCGAATTACCTATTTATTTCCAAAGCTGTTTTACTCATATGCGTCAATTTACATTGTTGTATATATTAGAATCAACATTACATTTAAAATTTAAAAAAAAATTTTTGATTTTGAAAAATTTTAGTTTTGTATATTTAGAAACATTACATTTAAAATTTATCAAAGGTTTTAATTTTGAAAAATTGTACTTTTAAAAATTTCTTTATGTCTGGTACAGTTTAAAACCGAATTACCTATTTATTTCCAAAGCTGTTTTACTCATATGCGTCGATTTACATTGTTGTATATATTTAGAATCAACATTACATTTAAAATTTAAAAAAAAATTTTTGATTTTGAAAATTTTAGTTTTGTATATTTAGAAACATTACATTTAAAATTTATCAAAGGTTTTAATTTTGAAAATTGTACTTTTAAAAATTTTCTTTATGGTGCAGTTTAAATCAAATTAAACAATTTTTCGAAAGCCGTATTACTCATTTGCGTTGATTTACATTGTATTTTTAGAAAAAACATTACATTTAAAATTTAACAAAGGTTCTGATTTTTTAAAATTGTACTTTTTAACAATTTTTTCTATGTCTGGTGCAATTTAAAATCGAATTACCCATTTTTTCGAAAGCTGTGTAGCTCATATGGGTTTATTTACATTGTTATGTATTTTTAGAAACAACATTGCATTTCAAATTTAACAAAAACTTTTACTTTTTAAACTTTTCTTCATGTTTGGAACAGCTTAAATCGAATTACCTATTTTTTCGAATGCTGTATCACTCATGTGCGTAGATTTACATTGTTATGTATTTTAGAAACAATTTCATTTCAAATTTTAAATTTTTTGGATTTTTCAAAATTGTTCTTTTTTACAATTTTCTCTATTTTTTGTACAGTTCAAATAAAATTAAATATTACTTCGAATGATGTATCCCTCATATGCGTTGATTTACATTGTTATGTATTTATAGAAACAACATTACATTTAAAATTAAAAAAAGGTTTTGATTTTGAAAATTTTACTTTTTAACAATTTTCTTTATGTCTGGTACAGTTTAAAACCGAATTACCTATTTATTTCCAAAGCTGTTCTACTCATATGCGTCGATTTACATTGTTGTATATATTTAGAATCAACATTACATTTAAAATTTAAAAAAATTTTTTGATTTTGAAAAATTTTAGTTTTGTATATTTAGAAACATTACATTTAAAAATTTAACAAAGGTTCTGATTTTTGAAAATTGTACTTTTTAACAATTTTTCTATGTCTGGTGCAATTTAAAATCGAATTACCCATTTTTTCGAAAGCATGTGTCACTCATATTGGTTTATTTACATTGTTATGTATTTTTAGAAACAACATTGCATTTCAAATTTAACAAAAAACTTTTACTTTTTAAAACTTTTCTTCATGTTTGGTTACAGTTTAAAATCGAATTACCTATTTTTCGAAAGCTGTATCACCCATGTGCGTAGATTTACATTGTTATTTATTTTTAGAAACAAAATTACATTTCAAATTTAAAATTTTTTGGATTTTTCAAAATTGTTCTTTTTACAATTTTCTCTATTTTTGGTGCAGTTCAAAACAAAATTAAATATTATTTCGAATGATATATCCCTCATATGCGTTGATTAAAATTGTTATGTATTTTAGAAACAACATTACATTTAACATTTAACAAAGGTTTTGATTTTGAAAAATTTTACTTTTTAACAATTTTCTTTATGTCTGGTACAGTTTAAAACCGAATTACCTATTTATTTCCAAAGCTGTTTTACTCATATGAGTCGATTTACATTGTTGTATATATTTAGAATCAACATTACATTTAAAATTAAAAAAATTTTGATTTTGAAAAATTTTAGTTTTGTATATTTAGAAACATTACATTTAAAATTTATCAAAGGTTTTAATTTTGAAAAATTGTACTTTTAAAAATTTTCTTTATGGTGCAGTTTAAAATCAAATTAAACAATTTTTTCGAAAGCCGTATTACTCATTTGCGTTGATTTACATTGTATTTTTAGAAAAAACATTACATTTAAAATTTAACAAAGGTTCTGATTTTTGAAAATTGTACTTTTTAACAATTTTTTCTATGTCTGGTGCAATTTAAATCGAATTACCCATTTTTTCGAAAGCTGTGTAACTCATATGGGTTTATTTACATTGTTATGTATTTTTAGAAACAACATTGGCATTTCAAATTTAACAAAAACTTTTACTTTTTAAAACTTTTCTTCATGTTTGGAACAGTTTAAATCGAATTACCTATTTTTTCGAAAGCTGTATCACTCATGTGGCGTAGATTTACATTGTTATGTATTTTTAGAAACAATTTCATTTCAAATTTTAAATTTTTTTGGATTTTTCAAAATTGTTCTTTTTTACAATTTCTCTATTTTTTGTACAGTTCAAGATAAAATTAAATATTACTTCGAATGATGTATCCCTCATATGCGTTGATTTACATTGTTATGTATTTATAGAAACAACATTACATTTAAAATTAAAAAAGGTTTTGATTTTTGAAAAATTTTACTTTTTAACAATTTTCTTTATGTCTGGTACAGTTTAAACCGAATTACCTATTTATTTCCAAAGCTGTTCTACTCATATGCGTCGATTTACATTGTTGTATATATTTAGAATCAACATTACATTTAAATTTAAAAAAAAATTTTTGATTTTGAAAAATTTTAGTTTTGTATATTTAGAAACATACATTTAAAATTTATCAAAGGTTTTAATTTTGAAAAATTGTACTTTTTAAAAATTTTCTTTATGGTGCAGTTTAAAATCAAATTAAAAAATTTTTCGAAAGCCGTATTACTCATTTGCGTTGATTTACATTGTATTTTAAAAAAAAAAAAACATTACATTTAAAATTTAACAAAGGTTCTGATTTTTGAAAATTGTACTTTTTAACAATTTTTTCTATGTCTGGTGCAATTTAAAATCGAATTACCCATTTTTTCGAAAGCTGTGTCACTCATATGGGTTTATTTACATTGTTTATGTATTTTTAGAAACAACATTGCATTTCAAATTTAACAAAAACTTTTACTTTTTAAAACTTTTCTTCATGTTTGGTACAGTTTAAAATCGAATTACCTATTTTTCGAAAGCTGTATCACTCATGTGCGTAGATTTACATTGTTATTTATTTTAGAACAAAATTACATTTCAAATTTTAAAATTTTTTGGATTTTTCAAAATTGTTCTTTTTTACAATTTTCTCTATTTTTGGTGCAGTTCAAAACAAAATTAAATATTATTTCGAATGATATATCCCTCATATGCGTTGATTAAAATTGTTATGTATTTTTAGAAACAACATACATTTAACATTTAACAAAGGTTTTGATTTTGAAAAATTTTACTTTTTAACAATTTTCTTTATGTCTGGTACAGTTTAAAACCGAATTACCTATTTATTTCCAAGCTGTTTTTACTCATATGCGTCGATTTACATTGTTGTATATATTTAGAATCAACATTACATTTAAAATTTAAAAAAAATTTTTGATTTTGAAAAATTTTAGTTTTGTATATTTAGAAACATTACATTTAAAATTTATCAAAGGTTTTAATTTTGAAAAATTGTACTTTTAAAATTTTCTTTATGGTGCAGTTTAAAATCAAATTAAACAATTTTTCGAAAGCCGTATTACTCATTTGCGTTGATTTACATTGTATTTTTAGAAAAAACATTACATTTAAAATTTAACAAAGGTTCTGATTTTTGAAAATTGTACTTTTTAACAATTTTTTCTATGTCTGGTGCAATTTAAAATCGAATTACCCATTTTTCGAAAGCTGTGTCACTCATATGGGTTTATTTACATTGTTATGTATTTTTAGAAACAACATTGCATTTCAAATTTAACAAAAACTTTTACTTTTTAAAACTTTTCTTCATGTTGGTACAGTTTAAAATCGAATTACCTATTTTTCGAAAGCTGTATCACTCATATGCGTAGATTTACATTGTTATGTATTTTTAGAAACAAAATTACATTTCAAATTTTAAAATTTTTTGGATTTTTCAAAATTGTTCTTTTTTACAATTTTCTCTATTTTTGGTGCAGTTCAAAACAAAATTAAATATTATTTCGAATGATATATCCCTCATATGCGTTGATTAACATTGTTATGTATTTTTAGAAACAACATTACATTTAACATTTAACAAAGGTTTTGATTTTGAAAAATTTTACTTTTTAACAATTTTCTCTATGTTTGGTGCAATTTAAAATCGAATTACCAGATTTTTTCGAAAGCTGTATCACTCATATGCGTTTATTTACATTGTTATGTATTTTAGAAGAACATTACATTTAAAATTTAACAAGATTTTGAAAAATTTTACTTTTTAACACTTTCTTTATGTTTGGTGCAGTTTAAAATTGAATTACCCATTTTTTCGAAAGCTGTATCACTCATATGCATTGATTTACATTGTCATCAATTTTTAGAAAAGAAGATTACATTTCAAATTTAATTTTTTTGATTTTGAAAAATTGTACTTTTTAACAATTTTCTTTATTTTGGTAGTTAAAACTAAAAAAAATAGTTTTTCGAAAGCTATATCACTCATATGCGTTTATTTACATTGTTTGTATAGTATTTGAATTACCTATTTTTTACAGAAAAACTTTTCATATGGGTTGATTTACGTTGTAATGTATTTTTAGAAACAAGGTTACATTTCAAATTTTAAAATTTTTTTGAATTTGAAAAATTGTACTTTTTAACAATTTTCTTCATGTCTGATGCAATTTAAAATCGAATTACCAATTTATTTCCAAAGCTGTTCTACTCATATGCGTCGATTTACATTGTTGTATATATTTAGAATCAACATTACATTTAAAATTTAAAAAAAATTTTTGATTTTGAAAAATTTTAGTTTTGTATATTTAGAAACATTACATTTAAAATTTAAAAAGGTTTTGATTTTGAAAAATTTTACTTTTTAACAATTTTCTTTATGTCTGGTACAGTTTAAAACCGAATTACCTATTTATTTCCAAAGCTGTTTTACTCATATGCGTCGATTTACATTGTTGTATATATTTAGAATCAACATTACATTTAAAATTTAAAAAAAATTTTGATTTTGAAAAATTTTAGTTTTGTATATTTAGAAACATTACATTTAAAATTTATCAAAGGTTTTAATTTTGAAAAATTGTACTTTTAAAAATTTTCTTTATGGTGCAGTTTAAAATCAAATTAAACAATTTTTCGAAAGCCGTATTACTCATTTGCGTTGATTTACATTGTATTTTTAGAAAAAACATTACATTTAAAATTTAACAAAGGTTCTGATTTTTGAAAATTGTACTTTTTAACAATTTTTTCTATGTCTGGTGCAATTTAAAATCGAATTACCCATTTTTTCGAAAGCTGTGTCACTCATATATGGGTTTATTTACATTGTTATGTATTTTTAGAAAAAACATTGCATTTCAAATTTAACAAAAACTTTTACTTTTTAAAACTTTTCTTCATGTTTGGAACAGTTTAAAATCGAATTACCTATTTTTTCGAAAGCTGTATCACTCATGTGCGTAGATTTACATTGTTATGTATTTTTAGAAACAACATTAAATTTAAAATTAAAAAGGTTTTGATTTTCAAAATTTTACTTTTTAAAATTTTCCTTATGTTTGGTGCAGTTTAAAATTAAATATTATTTCGAATGATATATCCCTCATATGCGTTGATTAACATTGTTATGTATTTTTAGAAACAACATTACATTTAACATTTAACAAAGGTTTTGATTTTGAAAAATTTTACTTTTTAACAATTTTCTTTATGTCTGGTACAGTTTAAAACCGAATTACCTATTTATTTCCAAAGCTGTTTTACTCATATGCGTCGATTTACATTGTTGTATATATTTAGAATCAACATTACATTTAAAATTTAAAAAAAAATTTTGATTTTGAAAAATTTTAGTTTTGTATATTTAGAAACATTACATTTAAAATTTATCAAAGGTTTTAATTTTGAAAAATTGTACTTTTAAAAATTTTCTTTATGGTGCAGTTTAAAATCAAATTAAAAAATTTTTCGAAAGCCGTATTACTCATTTGCGTTGATTTACATTGTATTTTTTAACAAAGTTTTGATTTTTGAAAATTGTACTTTTTAACAATTTTTTCTATGTCTGGTGCAATTTAAAATCGAATTACCCATTTTTTCGAAAGCTGTGTCACTCATATAGTTTATTTACATTGTTATGTATTTTTAGAAACAACATTGCATTTCAAATTTAACAAAAACTTTTACTTTTTAAAACTTTTCTTCATGTTTGGTACAGTTTAAAATCGAATTACCATTTTTTCGAAAGCTATATCACTCATATGCGTTGATTTACATTGTTATGCATTTTTAGAAAGAACATTAAATTTAAAATTTTACAAAGGTTTTGATTTTGAAAAATTTTACTTTTTAAAAATTTTCCTTTTGTTTTGGTGCAGTTTAAAATCGAATATATATCTTTTCAAAAATTGCATCACTCATGTCGTTGATTTACATTGTTATGTATTTCTTCAGAAGCAACATTACATAAAAATTTAAAAAAATTTTTGATTTTGAAAATTGTACTTTTTATGTATTGTTGTGTATTTTAGAAACAACACTACATTTAAAATTACAAAAATGATATTGAAAAATTGTTCTTTTTAAACAATTTTCTTTATGTTTGGTACAGTTTAAAATCGAATTACACATTTTTCAAAGGCTTGTTAACTCATATGCTTTGATTTTACATTGTTATGTATTTTTAGAAAAATCTTTCAAATTTAAAAATTTTGGATTTTGAAATTGTACTTTTTAACAATTTTCTCTATGTCTGGTGCAATTGTAATTTTTAACAATTTTCTCTATTTTTGGTTTAGTTAAAACTAAAAAATAGTTTTTTCGAAAGCTATATCACTCATATGCGTTTATTTACATTGTTATGTATTTTAGAACAAATTTGCATTTCAAAATTAACAAAATCTTTTACTTTTTAAAACTTTTCTTTATGTTTGGTACAGTTTAAAATCGAATTACCTATTTTTTCGAAAGCTGTATCACACATGTGGTAGATTTACGTTGTTATGTATTTTTATATACAAGATTACATTTCAAATTCTAAATTTTTTTTGATTTTGCAAAATTTTCTTTTTTACATTTTAAAAAAAGTTTAAAATCAAATTATATATCTTTTTAAAATCTGCATCACTCATGTCGTTGATTTACATTGTTATGTATTTCTTCAGAAGCAACATTACATTTAAAATTTAAATAAATGTTTATAATTTTGAAAATTGTACTTTTTTATGTATTGTTGTGTATTTTTAGAAACAACACTACATTTAAAATTAAAAAAAATGATATTGAAAAATTGTTCTTTTAACAATTTTCTTTATGTTTGGTACAGTTTAAAATCGAATTACACATTTTTTCAAAGGCTGTATAACTCATATGCTTTGATTTACATTGTTATGTATTTTTAGAAAATATTTCAAAAATTTAAAAAATTTTGGATTTTTAAAAATTTTACTATTTAACAATTTTCTCTATGTCTGGTGCAATTTAAAATCGAATTACAGATTTTTTCGAAAGCTATATCACTCATATGCGTTTATTTACATTGTTAAGTATTTTTGGTAAGAACATTACATTTAAAATTTAACAAAGGTTTTCGATTTTGAAAAATTTACTTTTTAACACTTTTCTTTATGTTTGGTGCAGTTTAAAATCGAATTACCCATTTTTTCGAAAGCTGTATCACTCATATGCATTGATTTTACGTTGTCATCAATTTTTAGAAACAAAATTACATTTTCAAATTTTAATTTTTTTTTGGATTTTTTCAAAATTGTTTCTTTTACAATTTTCTCTTTTTTTTGGTGCAGTTCAAAATAAAAATTAAAATTATTTCGAGTTATGATATATCCCTTATATGCGTTGATTTACATTGTTATGTATTTTAGAAACAACATTACATATAACATTTAACAAAGGTTTTGATTTTGAAAAAATTTTACTATTTAAACAATTTTCTCTATGTTTGGTGCAGTTTAAAATCGAATTACCCATTTTTTTCGAAAGCTGTATCACTCATATTGCATTGATTACGTTGTCATCAATTTTTAGAAAGAAGATTCAAATTTTAATTTTTTTTTTGATTTTGAAAAATTGTAATTTTTAACAATTTTCTCTATTTTTGGTGTAGTTAAAACTAAAAAAATATTTGAATTTGAATAATTGAAAATTTATTCGAAAGCTGCAACATTCACCACATGCCTTGATCTATATGGTTATGTATTTTTAGAAACAATAAAATCGGATTACCTATTTATTAGAAAAGCTGCATGACTCATTGCGTTGATTTTCATTGTTATGCATTTTTAGAAACAACATTACATTCAAAATAAAAAATTTTTTTGATTTGAAAAACATGTACTTTTTAACAATTTTCTCTACGTTTGCTACAGTTAAAATCGAATTACCTACTTTATTCGAAAGCCTGCATGACTCATATGCGTTGATTTACATTGTTATGTATTTTAGAAACAATATTACATTTAAAATATATTTTTTATTTTAAAAATTGTATTTTTTTATTTTTCTCTTTGTTTGGGGCAGTTTAAAATCAAATTGAAAATTTATTCGAAAGCTGCAACACTCACATGCCTTGATTTACATGGTTATGTATTTTTAGAAACAACATTACATAAAAATTTAACAATTTTTATTGATTTGAAAAAAAAATCATTTTTAGCAATGTTCTCCATGTTTGGTGCAATTTAAAAATCGGATTACCTATTTATTCGAAAAGCTGCATGACTCATTGCGTTGATTTTCAATTGTTATGCATTTTTAGAAACAACATATACATTTAAAATTTATTTTTTTTATTTTGAAAAAAATGTAAAATTTCTCTATGTTTGTTGCGGTTTAAAAATCGAATTACCTGTTTTTTGGAAGCTGCATCACTCATACACGTTGATTTACATTGATATGTATTTTTAGAAACAACATTACATTTAAAATGTAAAAAAATATTTGATTTTGAAAATTGTACTTTTTAACAATTTTTTCTACGTTTGGTGCACGTTTAAAATCAATTAAATATTTTTTGCGAAAGCGTTGATTTACATTGTTATGTATTTTTGTAACAAACATAACATTTAAAATTTTACAATTTTTGATTTTGAAAAAAGAAATATATAATAAATATAATATTTATATAAAGAAATATATAAATTTTTCTCCATGTTTGCTTCGATTTAATAAATTCAAACTACCTATTTTTTCGAAAGCTGTATCACTCATGTGCGTTGATTTACGTGTTAGTTATTTCTAGAACCAACATTACATTATAATGTAACAAATTTTTGGATTTTGAAAAATTGTACTTTTATCAATTTTCTCTATGTTTGGTACAGTCTAAAATCGAATTACCTACTTATTCGAAAGC
>PYHX02000240.1:0-21439 GCA_004302925.2 Cochliomyia hominivorax | reverse complement strand
TTCTAGAGGAAAATTTTACAAAAATGTAAAGGCGTTTTTAACAGGATATTTCCTTTTAAGAGTAAATTTAAAAAAGCCCTTTGAAGGAAAATTTTCAGGATTTTTTCTAAAGGATATTTTCAAAAAATTCTTTGGTCAGAGAAAATTTTCTTTGAACATTCACAAATTTTTTCTGGAAAACTTCCGCTACAGATAGTCCTTTTTGTCCAGTTTTGACAATTTCGCTTCACCCACCACAACCCGTCACTCATTGGATTTTGATTAAATTCACAAACAAAATACCGGAAAAGAGAGTGAAACGCAAATAAACTGCAAAACACACAGAAAATGTGTAAAGAAAATCCTTTGAAAAGTACATCCTTCAATAATACAACAATCACTACTTAACACATACGCTCACACACAGACACACAAACACACAACACACTTATCTACTTTACACGAAATAACTCTGGAAATATCAGAAAAAGAAAATTTTCACTTTTTCAGGATTCTTTTTTTTTTTGCTTTTATTTTCAGATGATGATAATGTTAAGTTCATTGTAGTGTGTGTGAATGTGTGTGCGTGTGTGTGTGAAATCGTTTAATAGACGAAACAGAAAAAACTAGCAAAATGTTAAATCTATGAAAAAAGGATTCTTTTAGTTTTTTCCCTTTATTTTTCAAAAGGATATTTCTGCATGTGTGTAGAGTTTTTTATGTTTTTTCTTTAGTTTTTGTTAAAAGGATTCATATTGACATGTTTTGTGTTTTTCTTTTTGTTGTTTTTATTGTTTTTGTTGTGTTAAGTTCACACTTCAACTTCTGGTTTTACACAAAGAGAGGAAGAGAGAGAGAAAAATAGAAAATACAAAACTAAAAACTCTGTTGTCTGCAACAGACTTCTAATGTCGTGTTTATCCTGAACTTATCATTTATAACATAAATACTCACACATGCATACGTATACGTACATACACACACATATACATTTATATAGAAATATAAATATTTCAGCTTAAGAAGAGAAAAATAACTGCAAATTTTTAACACTCCTAAATACCCATTTACACACACACACGCACACAAATGTGTGTGTGCATAAGAATGTGTAAAGCTTTTTTCTCCTCTACTGTATTTGTATAAGAATTTCATTTATATGTGAATATTTTCATGTGTGTGTATGTTGTTTTTGTGTGTTAAAATAAAGGACATGATAATATTTTTCTTGTTTTCTTGATTTGTTGTTTATTTCCTTTTTTTGTATTTATTTCTTGTTCATTTTTGTCCCCTCTTTAAAGTCGTTTAGCTTTAAAGGATATTTTTTATGTTCACATACGTCTTATCTGTTTTAGAAGTGTGTCCTGTTAGTGAATTAAATACGAAATCGACCACCGAATTGTCAATACCAGCAGGAGCAGAACTCATCATTGACTCTTTAAGAATGTGTGTCATTTCTTAACATTTTTAGTCCTTTTTTTGTAAGGAATCAAACTAATTCATAGCATTTTCAGAGTGGTGGTATTCGAATCAAATAACCTTTTATTGGCATTTGAAGTGGATTGAAATTTTCCTTCAATGTCCTTCTCAAATAAAAAAAATTTGATGAATTCACTTTTTAAGGGAAATTTTGAAAAATTTGCTTATAAAAAATACAACATTTTTACGTTATCAATTTTAAAAAATCTCTTTTTTTAATTCAAGGACAATTTTATTAAAAATTTCATTTTTATAGGAAAATTTCCTTTTTTTTTGAAAATTTTCCAAAAATTTCCTTTTCTATAGGAAAATTTCCAAAAATTTTCTTCTTTAGGAAAATCTCCAAAAATTTTCTTTTTTAGGAAGTTTTCCTTTCCTTTTTTATAGGAGAATTTCAAAAAAATTTCCCTTTTTATAGAAAATTTTCAAAAAATTTTCTTTTTTATGGGAAATGTTCCAAAAATTCCATTTTTTATAGGAAATTTTCCAAAAATTTCCTTTTTTATAGGAAATATTCCAAATTTTCCTTTTTTATAGGAAATCTTCCAAAAATTTCCTTTTTATAGAAAATCTTCCAAAAATTTCCCTTTTTTAGGAATTTTTCAAAAATGTCCTTTTTTATAGGAATTTTTCCAAAATATCCTTTTTTATAGGAAATTTTCCAAAAATTGCCTTTTAAAGGAAATTTCAAAAAATTGCCTTTTTATAGGAATTTTCCAAAAATTACCTTTTATAGGAAATTTTCCAAAAATTGCCTTTTTATAGGAAATTTTCCAAAAATTGCTTTTTACAGGAAATTTTCCAAAAATTGCCTTTTTATAGGACATTTTCCAAAAATTGCCTTTTTAGGAAATTTTCAAAAATTGCCTTTTTTATAGGAAAATTTCCAAAAATTGCCTTTTTTATAGGAAAATTTCCTATTTTATGGGAAATTTTCCAAAAATTGCCATTTTTCCATTTTTATAGAAATTTTCCAAAATGTCCCTTTTTTATAGTAAATTTTCAAAAAATTATTTTTTATAGGAAGTTTTCCAAAAGTTTACTTTTTATAGGAAATTTCCAAAAATTATCTTTTTATATATTTTCATAAAATTTCCTTCTTTTATAAGAAACTTTTGTTAAATTTTCTTCTTCTGGAAAATTTTCATAGTTAAATAAACTTATGATTTGGTCATTTTAATAATAAGGTCCTTTAATCCTCTATTTCCTGGACATTTCCTTTCTTTAATTTAAATTTATATCACTTTTTTTTTGTTTTTTTTTGTCCTATTTTTCCATTTGGTTTTCATTTCCCTGAATTTGTTAATATTTATGAAACAAATTGATATTGAAAATGTCTCCCTCTGTCAGTGTTGTAAAAAAGACTTAATTGTGGATTAACATTATTCAGTCTGAAATGAGTTTTGGTATTGAATTACAAATTCAGGCCTTTTTAAGTAGAAAGTGGGTTACAAAGTTTTTGACTTTATTTTGGAACGCTTTAGGTCTCTCCCTCCTCCAACTGAGTTCTGTGAGAGAATGTTTATTGAATTTTGACATCAATAAAACGGGGAGGAAGATGAAAAAGAATTTTAATGAAATTATTAAGTGTGTGTGTGTGTAATTACAATTAAAGCGTTTAACGACAAAAACGATAAAATTTTATGAATTTCTGTTGTTTTTCCAAAAGCAGATAAATTAAAATTAAATTTTTTAATTAAGTTTATTATTTCCTCCTTTTCCTTCTCACTTTTCTCTTATTTTTGAAAATTTAATTTTTTCAATTTAATTGATTTCATTCTTCACTCCATCTTTCCTCTTCTGCTGTTTCAAATCTCTTCACAATATTTCATGTCTTTTAGCACTTAAAATGCATTTTAATATTTTTATTGTTTTTCTTTCTCTTTATTTTATATTTTAGTTGTTTTTCTATTTTCTATTTCAAATCTACAATTTAATTAGTTTTTAGTCATTTTTATATTTTTCTTATTTTTTTATTACGACAATTAGTTTTTTGCTGCTTTTTTTATATTTTTATTATGACGTTCTTTTTGAAAACTCTAAAACGGGAATAACGATAATGAAAAACAAGTAATAATCTTGTATTCGGATCCAAAATACATGTGAAGTAAATACGTTATGTTTCGTACACACACTAACACATACAATCGATTCAATATAGAGGTTGCTCAGATATCGTTCTATATCTTTTAATATACAAACAGACAAACACAGCTAAATCGACTCAGATTTGATTTGATGCAGGAATATATATACATTATGTCTTCTGAGATGATTTCTTCTTTGCGTTACACACGGAATGACAAAGTAAATATACCCACTTCACCACTTGTGGTGTAAAAATAAAAAAAAAAAACTAGAAAACTTTTATGGTAAATTAAATTTTGAACTTAAATTATATTTTTTCCATATAAAAAGTACTTTTATTAATTAAATTTTATTTTTTTATTTTCGCCATAAAAAAATAAAAAAACAAGAAGAACAAAGGAAAATAAAATATGGAGAATTTTTAAAATGACAAAAACAGAAAGAAAGAAAGAAAAAAATAAAATTTCAAATAATAAATTTTCAATGGGAATTGAAGTTTTTTATAAAAATTTTCTAAAAAAATTCAATTTAACGAAATTTTTTCTGGAATGGAAAATAAAACGAAAATTTTCTAGAAAAATTGCCAACTGTAGAGTGTTCACAGACGGACGAACGTTCAGACATCATTAAATTGACTCAAAATGTGATTCTGAATTTAAAATTTCCTTTAAAAAAGGATTTTTCTTGAAATTTTCCTATAAAAAAAGAAATTTTATGAAAATTTTCTATAAAAAAAGAAATTTTATGAAAATTTTCTATAAAAAAAGAAATTTTATGAAAATTTTCTAAAAAAGGAAATTTTATGAAAATTTTCTAAAAAAGGAAATTTTATGAAAATTTTCTAAAAAAGGAAATTTTATGAAAATTTTCTAAAAAAGGAAATTTTATGAAAATTTTCTAAAAAGGAAATTTATGAAAATTTCCTATAAAGAAGGAAATTTTATGAAAATTTCCTATAAAGAAGGAAATTTTATGAAAATTTCCTATAAAGAAGGAAATTTTATGAAAATTTCCTATAAAGAAGGAAATTTTATGAAAATTTCCTATAAAGAAGGAAATTTTATGAAAATTTCCTATAAAAGGAAATTTTATGAAAATTTCCTATAAAGAAGGAAATTTTATGAAAATTTCCTGTAAAAGGAAAATTTTATGAAAATTTCCTGTAAAAAGGAAAATTTTATGAAAATTTCCTGTAAAAGGGAAATTTTATGAAAATTTCCTTTAAAAAAGGAAATTTTATAGAAAATTTCCTTTAAAAAAGGAAATTTTATAGAAAATTACCTTTAAAAAAGGAAATTTTATAGAAAATTCCTATAAAAAAAATGAAATTTTATAATTTGAAAAAAAAATTTCTCCAAAAAGAAAATTTTACAAAAATTTCATTTGAAAAGGAAATTTAAAGGAAATTTTCTCTAGTAAGGAAATTTTATAGAAAATTTCCTCTATTAACAAATATTATAGAAATTTCTCCAATAAAATTCCTCTAAAAAGAAAATTTTATAGAAAAATTTCTCTAAAAATATTTTTTTATAGAAAACTTTATGAATATTTTATCCAAAAAGGCGATTTTATAAAAATGTTCTATAAAAATTAGAATTTTATAAAAATTTCCTCTAAACAGAAAAAATTATAAAAATTCCCATTGTAAGGAAAATTTTATAAAAATTATAAAAGTGAATTTTTATAATAAAATTCCTATAAAAAGGAAATTTTCTCCTGCTTCTAATTTTATTGCATTTTTCTTGCAAAAAGATTTTGTGTCCTCCATAACTTATTTTAAAAATATTGAAATATTAGAAAACTTCTTTCATTCACTCAATATTTTTTTCAAAAGAACTAAAAAAAGAAATTAAATGTTGAAATTCAATTGTTGTTGAAGAGAACAAAATCAAATAAAAACTTTAAAAAGGGATTTTTTCTTTTCTCTCTTCAGAAAAAAAGTTTTAATAACAAAATCATCATCTTTATAATTGGATTCATAAAAGTGCAACAACTACAACAACAACGAAGTGTTTTTGTTATTGGACATTTTGGATCAGAAAAAGTTCAAATTGTTCAATTTTTTTCTACGCAACGCAAAAATTTGAATGTTTCACATGTTTTTTCTTCTTCTTTTTTGCGATTCTGTGGCGTCATGCAACCAAAAACTATTGTTCACAACAAAACACACACCACATCAGAGACACGCACACACACACATACTAACACATTTTTGTTGTTTGCAACAAATTTACGCATTTTGGGGAAAAGAGATGAAATGGAAATCTAAAAAATTTGAAACAAAATTTTATGGACGTAAAAAACGAATCAGTTCAGATGAAAAACATTTGAAGACTCCTGAATTATGAAAGGTGGAGGGAGAAAGGAGGGTAACGCTATATATTATATTCTTTATATCATATATTTTTTACTAGGGAGGTCCCATTAAAACAAAAGTTTAGAGGAATTGTTTATAGAATTTCCTTTATGGAGGAAGTTTTTATATTAAATAATTTCCCTAAAGAGGAAATTTTTCAAGAATTTCTTTTATAAAGAAAACCTTCATAAAATATTCTTAATAGAAGAAATTTTTATAGAATTTCTTTCATAGAGAAAATTTCTATAAAATATCCTTTTTGAGGAAATTCTTATAGAATTTCCTTTTTAAAGGAATGTTTTATATAATTTCCCTTTTTAGAGGAAATTTTCATAGAATTTCCTTTTTAGAGGAAATTTTTATAGAATCTCCTTTATAGAGGAAATTTTTATAGAATTTACTTTTTGGAGGAATGTTTTATAGAATTCCTTTTTAGAGGAAATTCTTATAGAATTTCCTTTTTAGAGGAAATTCTTATAGAATTTCCTTTTTAGAGGGAATTCTTATAGAATTTCCTTTTAGAGGGAATTCTTATAGAATTTCCTTTTTAGAAAAAATTCTTATAGAATTTCCTTTTTAGAGGAAATTCTTATAGAATTTCCTTTTTAGAGGAAATTCTTATAGAATTTCCTTTTTAGAGGAAATTCTTATAGAATTTACTTTTTAGAGGAAATTCTTATAGAATTTCCTTTTTAGAGGAAATTTTTATAGAATTTCCTTTTTAGAGGAAATTTTTATAGAATTTCCTTTTTAGAGGGAATTTTTATAGAATTTCCTTTTTAGAGGAAATTTTTATAGAATTTCCTTTTTAGAGGGAATTTTTATAGAATTTCCTTTTTAGAGGAAATTTTTATAGAATTTCCTTTTTAGAGGGAATTTTACATAATTTTTTTATAGAGGAAATTTTATATATATAGATTTTATGAAAATTTCCCTTTAAAGGGAATTTTTTGTTAGTTTCGTGCTGGATTAATATTTATTCCCTTTTTACGTCTAATATTTATTTTTAGTTTGAATTTCGTTTGTTTTTGGCATCAATTTTAAATTGTTGTTGTTTTTTGTTATTGTTTTTTTTATTTTTAATATTGATTCATTTTGTTGTTCATGTTTTTATTGTTTCCTTTGTTGGTTCTTGTTGTTGTTCATTATTTTTATTTCTGTAAAATGCAATTTATTATTAAAGATTTTTCTTTTTTCTGTTTTTATTATCGTTTCGTTATTTTAACAAAAAGTGCATCATCAAATTTGAAAAATCATTTTTATTTATTTTCTTTTGTTTTCATAGAAATTTTTTTAAATATTTTTTTGCAAAATATTTTTAGGAAAATTTCACTTTCAATAAAAATTTTATTATCATCATTAGATGATGTTCATGATGATGATGAGGATGATGAGAAACTCGTAAGAATTTAATGATTTAGATTTAAATTAAATCTTCTCAAAAATAGTGAAAAAAGATTTTCTTTCTAGACGTGAAGTTTTTTGTTTCTTTTTACGATTTTTATGGTTTTTCCTCTAAAAATAGATGAAGAAAATTTATTATTAAAGTGTGTAAACGAATCTATTGGAACGGTGTGGTGCTTTGAAGATTATTTTAAATTGGAATTTTCTACTCAAAGATTTTCATTAATTCACCTTATTTTTGTGATTGAATATCTTTGAAGAAAAGAACTCTTTTTATTCCCTCCATCACCACAAACAATGAAGGGCGTGTGTTAACTTAGCTATTCCGTCCGTAACGCTAAGAGGGAATCATTTCGTTATAAAAGAATTTCGATTATAGAGAAATTTTTTATAGAATTTTTTTAGAATTTTTTTATAGAATTTTTTTATAGAGGAAATTTTTATAAAATTTCCTTTATAGAGGAAATTTTTATAGAATTTCCTTTATAGAGAAAATTTTTATAAAATTTCCCTAATAGAGGAAAATTTTATAGAATTTCCTTTATGGAGGAAATTTTTTTAGAATTTCCTTTATAAAAGAAATTTTTATAGAATTTCCCTTATAAAGAAAAAATAAAATATAAAAGAAATTTTTATAGAATTTCCCTTATAAAGAAAATTTTTAAAGAATTTCCTTTATAGAAAAAATTTTCATAGAATTTCCTTTATAGAGGAAATTTTTATAGAATTTTATTTTACAGAGGAAATTTTATAAAATTTCCTTTATAGAGAAAATTTTTATAAAATTTCCCTAATAGGGGAAATTTGTATAAAATTTTCCTTATAGAGGAAATTTTTTTAGAATTTCCATTATAGAAGAAATTTTTATAAAATTTCCTTTATAGAGGAAATTTTTCTAGAATTTCCTTTTAGAGGAAATTTTTGTAGAATTTCCTTTATGGAGGAATTTTTTTAGAATTTCCTTTATAAAAGAAATTTTTATAGAATTTCCCTTATAAAGGAAATTTTTAAAGAATTTCCTTTACAGAAAAAATTTTATAGAATTTCCTTTATAGAAGAAATTGTCTATAAAATTTTCGCTTTAGAGAAAATGTTCAATGGATTTTCTTTTAGAGGAAATTTTCATAGAATTTCTTTTTTAGAGGATCAAAATCTTAGTCGATTTAGCTATGTCCGTCGAACCGTAATTGACAAGCTCAGTGAAATTTGATCCTGAGAAGTTTCCTATCAACATCGGTTCAATTTATTGAAAGATATATACCGAAGGGTATTGAAGATTCGGTGTAGCATTCTTACTTGTTTTTTATTGAAAACTAGGTAAGACCCGGTTTGCTTTGCTGCCCTTATAAAGTGGGTGGTACCCATTCCTATGGCCTACATTTTGTCTAGTTAAGAAATTCCTTGGAAAAATAATTGGAACCAATTTGAAAATTTCCGCTTTTACAATTCTTTAGATATTCGATAATAAATATTTTCTTTCCCAATGATCCAATGAAGGGCGAATCATTCTGCCCAGTAAAGGAGTTACTTAAAAAATTTATTGGGATCAAATTTGCAAATTCTTGGTTTAGTGGTTCTTTTGAACCACTTCATATGGAGGCTACCTCTCCCCCTGATTCTATTCGTCCTTCATTATGTCTAGTAAAACAGTTCCTTGATAAAGTGATTGGGATGAAATTCGAAAATTTTCGCTGTTAAAGTTCTTTAAATATTCGATGATCAAAATTTGCTTTGTATAGGGGCAACCTCTTGCCCTGGTCCTATCGAAATTTTTTTTGGATATATGGAGATGTTTCTGTGAAAATTTCTGCAAAATTGGTCCAGTAATTTAGCTGTCTGTAAGTCCCAAACAGACAAACAAACAAAGATTCATTTTTATATATATCGATGATCAAACATTGAGTGTGAGTGTGTGTGTGCAGAAAATAATTTGAAATTTATATTTTGATGGAAAAATATTAAAATTTTTTATAAACAAATAATTTTGGAAAAGAAAAATTCAAATTGTTTTGGTTGGGAATTTTCAACAGATTATAAAAAAAGAACCAAAAATGATAATAAAATTCCAATTAATTTGTAATTAAAATTCTAAGAAAAAAATAACAAATTTTATGTTCGAAACAAGGTGATTTAGAAATTCTTATAGTAAACAATTTGAAGTAAAGCTAACGAGATAAATGAGATGAAAATATATTTATTTAATTGTGGGCGTGGCAGATTGTCTAAGACAAGATGTTTTATATTGATGTATTTTAGTTTTTCAAATTTGATCGCAAGTAAATCAATAATACTTGAAAAATATTAATTTTAATGGACCGATTTTGGTTCCATTAATTGGGTAGGACTATAGTCTTCTAAAAATGATATCTAGAGTCACAGTATGGTTTCCGTCCTCTGAGTTATTTAAGATTTTCCTGAAGCACCATATTTTACATAAATTAAATGTTAAGTGGAGTATAACTTTTAAAGGTCAAATGGGATTTAGTTCTTTTTTATACCAGAAGAAAGCTATAAGTGTATACTTTTGAACCATATATACTTTAAGATCCATTTGATTGTATCTATACAACAATTTTTTAATTTGAATAAGAGAACTTTCATTGGCGAGTTATGTTTCTAAACCATTTTTTGTTGTAGATATATACCATTGGAAACATTAAAGATATCTCAATAAAATTTCATGTAATCAAAGCTGAAGTGTATAAAAGTTAATGTGAAGAACTTCAGTTACCTAATGGATCAGCTGTATGAACGGTGTCTCTCTAAATTTGATCATTTGGGGTATTAAATTTAAGGGGAAAAGAAGTTTTGAGGGTCAATTAAGGTTAAAGATCTCTTAATATCATAAGAAAGTTATAATTCCAAAAAAAGTTAAAACACCCATTTGGGTCCATTTCTTAAACAACTTTTAAATTTAAATGAAAGTCCTCCTCATAACAATGATTCCAAAAGGATTTTTTGAAAATAATTTTGTAAAATCTTAATTGTTGGAAATGTATCACTTCAATTTGAAAAAAAATCAGCTTCCAATGATCCACTAAGTGGTGTAATTCCACCCTTACAAAATTGCCCACATGAGTTCTCTTTTGTTTTAAAGAAAAATCTAATGGAAAAGAGAACAAGAATTTTTTGGGTCAAGAAAGGTTTAATAAATTTGTATATCATTAGAAAGCTATAATTATGCACTTTCCATATATACATTAAGAACTATTGACACCCATCTATTGAACACTTTTTCATTTAAATAAAAGTGCTCCCGATTTTTTTTAAACAATTTTCTCGGAAATAATTCTGCTACTTTTAAATCGTTGAAATAGTGTCCCCTCAACCTTCGCCATTTGGCTCCACACTCTCAGTTTATATTATCTTCAATACAGCGTATATTAAAGTTCACACCTCGCGGCTTGTCGCCTGAGAAACAACTAGGTATACACTATACAATTTTGGAATCTAAATTAACCCTTCCGGAGCACTGATTCAGTTTATCACAACAACTCTATTCAGGTCCTTCTGAAGTTCTACTTGTATAAGTTTCAAAAAATCACATCTTCAAAGCAAATCTCTGAAAAACAAATGATCATATGCTATATGATTTTGGAATCTTCATCTCGATAGCATGAATTTGATGTAACACAATCTTATCCAGGTCTGTCCCAATTGGCTCTTGAAATAGTTTAAAAATATGTGATTTTTTCTAAACTTTGGCTGCATCATCTTTTCTAGATGGCAGTGGTAGTTCTGTCTGGTTCTGCTCACTTAAACCTTTCATTTGATATGTAAAAATCTACCCCAGATCTGTTCGAAAGAAAAATATGACTTTTGGTTATTTTAGACTTACAAAATTGGTCAACATTTTATTGCGAAGCATCTTAATATGATCTCTCCTGTTTTGAATTCAACTTCAACTTGGATCTTTCTCAGGATATATCAAAACCCTGTTTAGGCATGTTGCAAGGCGTTCTCAGATTATATTCAAAATTAACATTTTTAGTGTACTGTAATTTAATAGGAAGATGTCCTTAAATGTCCTATGTCCTGATTAGAAGGCCTCTTTTCTCTTCTGTTTCGAAATTTAATTTTTTGGATTTTTTTAATTAATGTAAATTTAAGTGTTTAAATATCTTTATTTAATCTATTGTTAATTAAAAAAGTTACTCCAAATTGTAAAAAGATTGTCATTAATATTAATCATACGACGGGTATAACAAAATAATAATTTTGCTTATAACTCTGGGAAATCTAAAGCGATTTTGAAAATGTTTATTGCTAAGAAAAGCTTAAGATTTAAGTTTTCAAATTGTAAAATTAATTAACTAAAAACATTTGCTCTTAACTGAAAGTATTTTCATTAAAAAGTATTGGCGAATTGAGAGTTCAGTTTCCATATGAAATACTTTTTCGCTTATTTTCTCTACGAAGTTTTTATAATAATATTAGCTTTGAGGTTTAAAAATATATTCAAGATTTAGTTAAAATTGCAAAAAGCTGCCATAAATTGTATGAAAAAATATCATTAATTAATATTAATCATACGTCTAGTATAATAAAATTTTAAATTTGCTTATAGCTTTGGTAAATATACTGCGATTTAAAAAATTGAAATTGCGATGGAAAGCTCATAATTTAAGCTTTACTAAAGTTTTGTTCCCAAAAAATTAAATATTTTTTTTTTTTTCAACATTTCCTTTAACATTAAAATCATTAAAAATATATTTTTATTGGCTCCCCTATTTTTATAACAGTAGTTAATGATAATTTCATTATAAAAATATCTCTAATTAACATCATTATCATTACAATTTCCTATAGTTAATTTATTACAACGTTTCGTCTTGTTTTTTATAACATTTTTTTATAAATTTCAATGACAATAAAATCACTTCATAAAATAATTTAATACCAAAAATCATCTCATCAACATCATCATCCTGCCACAAAAAAATATATATTTTTAAGATTATTGTTGTTATTGTTGTTGCTGTTGTATGTGTGCAACTTGTTGTTGACATTGATGATCATTAAAACAGGAACAAAACATAAATGTGTAAAACAACGAGTAGAAGTTAATTAAGTTTAAAATTGCCGTTTTTAATGGACTCACTCAACCTTAAAATTATTTAAGTATCACTCTCTCCCACACACACATACACACACACACACACACACTTATATAAATATTGTTGTCAACATTATTAACGAAGGATAATAAATGAAAATCAACAATTACACATATTGTGACAAAGAGAGTGAGAGAGAAAGAAAACAAAATATAAAAACAATGATGACATGTTGATAAACAAAGAAAATGATATAAAAACAAAATAATAATAAAATAATAACACAAATATACACACACACATACAGCTACAGAATACTTAAAAGTTTAATGAAGAGTTCAATAGACAAGAAGCGGCTAAGGAAATGAAAAAACTGCTATATATTTTTCCTTTACTGTTATTAAACTTTACATAAAAACAATTAATAACATCAAAAGTTAAAAAAAAAAAATTTTTTACCTCAAATCTTCTTCCTCCCCTTCACTTATCTCTTTCTCACTCACCCTCTAAACAAAACCAAAACAAATACTTCCCTGCCAACTGTTGAGCTTCCGTTTCCTTTTTGGAAAAGTTTATTCTTTTTTTCCCATTTATTTAAATAATTTTCCTTAAAATTCTAATTTAAGACAAAATTTAACTCTGAAATTATAAATTTTCCCATTTTATTTTCTTCGTTTTTTTTTTTTTTTGAACTTTTTCGCGTTTTCATCTAAAATGTCAAAAAAGCATTTTATTTTTAAACAAAAAGACTTTTTTAATTGATTTTAAATAAAAGAACATATATTTTCTAAAAATATCTTCTTTTTCTATATAAAAAGGCAAAAAAGGATTAAAAGTCGTGAAAAAATAAAAAGACACTGAGTGCTTTTTAAATGAAGGCTACAAAAAAAGTCACTTAAAATATAAATAAAACACCTGTTTTGCTATTTAAGAGAGAGAGAGAGAGAATGGAAAATAAATCAAAGAGAGAGAGAGAGACAAAGATGAGGAAGAGAAATAGTGCTGCTATAATTTTAAAATTTAAATTAATTTAATGTTTGACTATAATCTAGACTATAGTCTCACTACAGATCACATTATAGTATCACAATAGTGCCTCTATAGTCATATATAGTCGCACTATAGTCCAGACTATAGTCGCACTATAGTCCAGATTATAGTCGCACTATAGTCCACTATAGTCCAGACTATAGTCGCACTATAGTCCAGACTATAGTCGCACTATAGTCCAGACTATAGTCGCACTATAGTCCAGACTATAGTCGCACTATAGTCCAAACTATAGTCGCACTATAGTCCAGACTATAGTCGCACTATAGTCCAGACTATAGTCGCACTATAGTCCAGACTATAGTCGCACTATAGTCCAGACTATAGTCGCACTATAGTCCAGACTATAGTCGCACTATAGTCCAGACTATAGTCGCACTATAGTCCAGACTATAGTCGCACTATAGTCCAGACTATAGTCGCACTATAGTCCAGACTATAGTCGCACTATAGTCCAGACTATAGTCGCACTATAGTCCAGACTATAGTCGCACTATAGTCCAGACTATAGTCGCACTATAGTCCAGACTATAGTCGCACTATAGTCCAGATTATAGTCGCACTATAGTCCACTATAGTCCAGACTATAGTCGCACTATAGTCCAGACTATAGTCGCACTATAGTCCAGACTATAGTCGCACTATAGTCCAGACTATAGTCGCACTATAGTCCAGACTATAGTCGCACTATAGTCCAGGACTATAGTCGCACTATAGTCCAGACTATAGTCGCACTATAGTCCAGACTATAGTCGCACTATAGTCCACTATAGTCCAGACTATAGTCGCACTATAGTCCAGACTATAGTCGCACTATAGTCCAGACTATAGTCGCACTATAGTCCAGACTATAGTCGCACTATAGTCCAGGACTATAGTCGCACTATAGTCCAGACTATAGTCGCACTATAGTCCAGACTATAGTCGCACTATAGTCCAGACTATAGTCGCACTATAGTCCAGACTATAGTCGCACTATAGTCCAGACTATAGTCGCACTATAGTCCAGACTATAGTCGCACTATAGTCCAGACTATAGTCGCACTATAGTCCAGACTATAGTCGCACTATAGTCCAGACTATAGTCGCACTATAGTCCAGACTATAGTCGCACTATAGTCCAGACTATAGTCGCACTATAGTCCAGACTATAGTCGCACTATAGTCCAGACTATAGTCGCACTATAGTCCAGACTATAGTCGCACTATAGTCCAGACTATAGTCGCACTATAGTCCAGACTATAGTCGCACTATAGTCCAGACTATAGTCGCACTATAGTCCAGACTATAGTCGCACTATAGTCCAGACTATAGTCGCACTATAGTCCAGACTATAGTCGCACTATAGTCCAGACTATAGTCGCACTATAGTCCAGACTATAGTCGCACTATAGTCCAGATTATAGTCGCACTATAGTCCAGATTATAGTCGCACTATAGTCCAGATTATAGTCGCACTATAGTCCAGACTAAAGTCTTACTATACTGCAGACTAAAGTCTTACTATACTGCAGACTACAGTATTATTATAGTGCAGACTATAGTCTTACTATAGTGCAGACTATAATTTTACTTAAGTGCAGATTATAATTTTTCTATAGTTCAGACTGTAGTTCTGACTAAAGTCTTTAAATAGACCTAATTGTATTCTAACTATAGTCCATATTGAAGTCTCACTATCATTCCGTTTATATTCTAAGTTTTCTTTTTATATTCTCTTACTCTTTATAGTTCCTATAAAATAGTCTAGCCGGCTTTACTCTCTCTTTCTCTCATCTGTTCGATGAAAATATAAACAAACCATAAAACTTTTCTGCCAAATGGTTTTTCACTTAAAACAAAAGTGGTTACAGGTGTTTATTTCTTTTGTATATAAAACAAATAACAATGCAATTCTCCCATCCTCTCTCTCTCCGCTCTCCTCCTAATGAGCATGCTCTTTTTTAAATAAATATGTTTAACTCTCAAAAGCTTTTAAAAGTTGCTATAAAAAGCTCTTTGGATTGTGAAAGAATTCTGAAAATTTTGTGAAAAACTGAAGGAATTTTTATGTTGATGTTTTTGTATTTATTTTTCGTCGTGTTCACGTTAAAAGAACTTTAATCAAATCAAATTTAGTTTATTTTCAACATTCGTGGCGTAAAGTTCGTTCGATGACATGAGAAAAAGAGGATTTAAATATGAAATTAGAGAAAATTAGTGAAACTAAATTGAAGAACAAAATTAATAACAAAAACAAACAATAAAACTTAAATTTGAAATAAAGAAAATAAAGAAAGAAAAAATACTTTAAAAAGCGCGTTCTCGAGTGTTTGAAATTAAAGTGTTTTTTGCAATATACGAAAAATACTTAAAGTTTATGGAAATTTTGAATAAAGAATAATATTTAAATTAATTTGTAAATTATAAAAAATAAATAAAGAATTTTATTTTGTTGCAACAACAACAAAATTTGCCACATTTCATTTACAATTTATTTTAATTTTTAATGTCTTGTTTTTTTTGTTTCTTTTTTGTGAAAAAAAAAATTAATAAAAAATTTGAATTTTATAAAAAAATTGTTTAACAAATTTCAAAATCAGTGTAAATATTTTTATTTAAAAAAAATGTCTGTGTGTTTAAAGTGTTTTTGTGTCTTGAAATTAAAATTGATTTCATTTAAAAACAACTGTGTAAATATTAATACAACAACAAAAATTTAATTAATTACAAAAAATTCTATAAATAAATTTAAAATTAAATAAAAAAATCGAATAATAATAATAATAATTTTATTGTAAATATTAAAAATTTTTAAGAAGTGAAAAATGTAAAAATTCAGTGTATTTTTGTGATTTTCAAAAAATGCAACAAAATTAACAAAATTGTGAAAAAGTAAGATTTAAAAAATTTTAAATAAAATAAAATTTTTGAATTTTTTATGAAAGTGATTTGACATGTTTATACCCTTCACCGCTGCATGTGGTACATTAACTTTGTCGTTCCGCGTGTAACGCTAAAAGGGAATCATTTCATACTCCATAACGTGTATAATTATTCGTTAATAAAACCAAGATCTGAATCGATTTAACTATGTTCGTCGATCCGTCTCTCTGTTTGCATTTCACATCCACAATAATTGACAAAGCTCAATGAAGTTTGGCCCGAGTATTTGGTATAGTCCTGAGAAGTATATTAAAAGACTAGTTAGTAATGCGCACTGGGTAGCTTTGCTTTTACCCGCTTTGCACAAAAAACTCTCCTCAATCCAGGATCTAGAAAAAAATTTCACAAATCACGACGTGTATTAAAAAAAGAGATTAGAACCAAATTTGAAAATACTCGATGTTATAGTTCCTTGAATATACGATAATCAATATTTAATTTCTATGGCTGACATTTCTCTCCTTGGTCCTATCCGTCCTACATTTTGTCCAGTAAAACAGTTTTTTGAGAAAATGTTAGAGAACAAATTTCAGAACTCTCGCTTGTATAATTCTTAAGATATTCGATAATAAATATTTGCTTTGTATGGGGTATCCCATCAGCTGGGTCTATCCGTCCTACATTTTTTCAAGTTAAACAGTTCCTTGAGAAAGTTTTTGGAACCAAATTTAAAAAACTTGCTGTTATAAATCTTAACATATCCGATAATCTAAATTATCTTTACGATGCCGAATATTATCAAAATCGGTTCAATAGAAAAAGTTATGGCCAAAAATATAACCAATTTTATGACTCATTAAGTGCTCTTGTGTTATAATTAAGAAAAACTTGTATACGTTTGCGAGTGTTTGTGTGCGTGAGTGTGTATGGGCGAAACATAACGTATTTACTTTAAACGTATTTGTGGTGGAGGGTATTGAAGATTGATTAAAAAACTTTAAAAAATTAGCAACAGACAGACAGAAGGACGGACATTTAAACATGTTAAATTTATAATTTAGAATAATGAAATTATAAAATATTAATTTATACTAAACTTTCGAATCGTTATAAAAAAAAAAGCCTTAAATTAAATAAACAAGTTCAAATAAGAGATTTTTTGAATTTAGAATAACCAGATTCTTTTATTTATTTCGGAAGAAATGTGATTTTTGTTTATTACAAAAAGAAATTTAAATTGAGATTTAATTTACATTCAATCTATATTTTGTTATTATTTATAACCATTAAGAATCTTCAAAATCGCTTGATTATAAGAAAAGTTATAAGCGAAAGAAAAATTTCAAAATACATAACGTATGATTAATATTAATTGAAAGGTCAAGTGGAATAATAGGCCATAACATGGGCAGGAGTGTAGAGATTTAAAAAAATGTACAATAACTTTAAATGAAAACACTTAAACTGATGCTGAATGAATAAATTAAAATTAAATTAATTAGAAATATAATTTTATAATAAATTTAAAATTTTACTTTATATTTTTATGTTAAAAAACTTTCTTTTTAATATTATAAAAGGAAATTGGTCTATTTGGTCTAAATATATTTTTATAATTTATTATAATCTTTAAGAATTTTTAAAATCGTTTAATAATTAAAAAAGTTATAAATTATTATATTTGTTATACATTACGTATGATTAATATTAATTAAATTGTCAAGCAGAATTATTGCCCATAACTTGACCAGTTGTTTATTTTTATTTAAAATATATTATTTTTTTATAAATAAAGAAAAAATTATAACTAAAATTTCATTTTATTTATTTTCACATTAAAAAAATATTCTAAAAATTCTCATTAGACGGACGGAAGGATGGACATATTAAATACTTAATTTCATTATTTAAAGTTATGTTAATTAAATCAAATAAGAATTATAGATTTTCAATAATACATCAAGAGTATTAATAGAATATTATACATATTTTCAGACCATAATTTCAATACTTTTTAAAATCGCTTCATTCAACTTAAGAGTTATAAACAAAATAAATATTTTGTTCTACTAGACGTATGATTAACATTAATTTAAGCCTTTTCTGTGACTATTCCATACATTGTTAATCAACTTTTAATAAAGAATAATTTGTGTTTTAATACTGAACATTTAAAGCGTTTAAACCAGTTTCATAATTTTATAATTTCTGAAGTATGTTATACTAGACGTATGATTAATGTTTGTTAAAAATATTATGTGGCAAAATTGCACATAATCTTAACATGATAACATTTAAATAAAAGATTTTAATTGCTAAAAAAATTTCGTCGCGAGTTTAAGACACTCCCAAGCATAAGACATATTTTGTTAACCTAAACGTATGATTAATATTAATTAACAAGATTAAGTTAGGAAATTGTTCATAACTCAGTGTTAAAATTTATAAAAAAAAACTATTTAAACATTTAAACAACAAGATTTTTTGTGAAATAAAACTGGCGAAATTATTTTATAAGTTCTGAATTAACTTGCATTTTAGTCATACGAAACGTATGATTAATATAAATTAAATGGTAAACAGGAATATCTGCCCTTAATTTGCTGGGAAAGCTTAGATTTTTTAAAGTGTATAAATGTTTAAATGAAAAGACTCAGTATTCTTTCAAGGTGTAAAAAACTGAAAGTCAAATCAATATTTTGTGGTATGGAACGTATGATTAATACTAATTTAAAAGTCAAGATTGAATATATCCCATAACTTGTGCAATTGTATCTCAGATTTAAACAATTTCTTAACAAATCGCTTCAAAATTCCAAGACTCTTTAACAAAATTTATACTTTGTTTTACGGAACGTATGATTAATATTACTTAAGAGGTTATGGTGAAAAATCCCCATTAAATAGGGAAATATTTTCTTTATATGATTAATAAATAACAAAATTTCTAAGGTAATCAAAATCACTATAAAAGTTCCTACAAGTCTGAGCTATAATAATTTCTGTTATACAGAACGTATGATTAATATTAATTTAGTAGTGAGGTTGGAAAAACGCCCATAACTTTTGCAACAGACTATCTAATGTAAAAAGTGTTAAGTTTTAAAAAAAGGCATCTGGTGTAATACAAGATTCCAGAAATTCTAAGTACAAACTATATCTAGTTAGAGGGAACGTATGATTAATATTAAATAAAAGCTCAATTGAAAAGTTGCCAATAAGTTGGCAAGATTATTTGAATCTAAAAAATGTTTTAAGAATTTGAATGACAAAATCTCTAAAGTAATAAAATCACATCAAATTTCCAAGAAATTTAGGCTAAAATATGTTTCTGTTATACAACGGAACGTATGATTAATATAAATTAAGAGGTTATGTTTGATAATGTACTGTAATTTGGGTAGTAGTATTTTAGATGTCAAAAAATATTCAAGTATTTGAGTAAGAAGACCTCTAACGCCATAAAAAGTGTTCAGAATTTCAAAGACGCCTTAGCAAGTGTAATGTCGGGTAATGCGCAACGTATAATTAATATTAATCAAGAGGTAATAATATAAAAATGCCTTTAACTTAGATAGTTGTGTTTAGATTTTGAAAATGTTTTAAGCAATTAAATAACAAGACTTCTGCTACAATAAAATTTAACTCAATTTTTTTTTTTTTGCTTATACAGGACGTATGATTAATATTAATTAAGAGTTGATAATGATTATTTGGCTTTAAATTTTTGTAGACGTGTTTAGATTTTTAAAATTAAAATTCTAATATAATCAAAATTTCTCTTTAATTCTAAAAGTTGTAAGTAAAATTAATATTTTGGTATACATAGCGTATGATTAATGTTAATTAGGAGCACTATAATTACAATTAATGTAGTGTTTTAACAATACTAAAGCTTTTGATTAACAAGACCTCAAATGTTACAAATAAATTTGTATTAAAATATACGATGAAAAAGTTTATTTATAAATTTTACAGAAATTTAAAAAAAATTTCCAAATTACAAAAAAAAAAAAATGTATTAAAATAACATTTGTTTTACGCTTGTGTTGTGATTTATGGAAAATATAAATTGAATTTTGTAGATTGATGTTTAAATTCTCAAAATCGGTTCACAATTTCAAAAGTTATAAGCAAAATAATTATTTTGTCATACATAACGTATGATTAATATTAATTAGGAGATGTAAAGAGAAAATTGCTGATAAACTTGAACAAATGTGTAGGGATTTTTATGAAATAGGAGGCCTATAATTAATATGATTTTTCAATTTATATATAAATAAGAAATTTTTAAAAATAATTAGATTTTGAGCAATAAAATTTCATGTTGAAATTAAAATTGTTTTTTTTTTTTTTTTTTTTTTTTTTTTTTGCGGTTTTCAAGTTAATTTTTAAATAGTCTAATTAAAATGAGCTGATTTTTCAATTTAATATAAATATTGTTATATCTTAGAATTAAAATGAAACCAGCAGTAAATATTTAGGTTTATTTATTAATAAATATTATAAACTTTTTACAAACTTTTACACGTGTTTAAGGCAAATAAAAAGACGTTAAAGAAAAAAAAACTTTAAAGTTTCATAAACAGAATGATTTCAAGCCAAAACAAAGTTTATTTAAGAAGAGTTTTAAAATGAACCAAAAAAAAAACTGTTTTCCCGGATTAACCATTGAAAGAAAAATCAGAAAACTAATAAAATGGTAAACGAGTGTTGTTAACTTAAGTTTTTATTAAAAAAAAAAAACAGGGACTAAATTGGGAATTAACTTACGCAACAGGAAAATGTGAAGAAAAGCAGAAATAAATAAAAAAACATGAAGGGATGAAGAGAAGGGATAAAGGGGAGGAAAAAAAATTAAAGAAAAGTTTTTTAGGATTTTCAGGGAAAGAATTATGTTAATGATTTTTTTGTATTCCTTCCAAAACAAGTTTACACAACACGATTATTTATAACTTTAATTATAATAAACCAAAGTTTCGTTAATTAACTTAAATTTTTTGGTACTAAAATTATTTGGTGCCATCCTAAAGTACCACCATCTCTAATAAATCACAAGGAGTGAAGAGGATTTATTAACTTTGTCATTCCGTGTGTAACGCTAAGTAGGAAATCATTCTCAGACCCCATAATGTATATTTATTCTTGCATCAAAAC
>PYHX02000239.1:0-36202 GCA_004302925.2 Cochliomyia hominivorax | reverse complement strand
ATTGTAAGTGTAAATGTTTGATGTTTTTTTTTTTGTTTTCTGTTTGGTCTTTGTATGTAAATGTATAATGTTTGAGCCAAATTTACGCCAAAATTGACGCCTAAATGTCTACGTTGGCTAAATTTAGTTGAAATAAATAGAAGACACAAACAAACAAACAACAAAGATACAAAAAGAAGAAAAAAAATACAAAAACAATAAATAGAATGAACTGAAAGAAATTTACACACTTTATTATTCGATTACATGAAAATAGAGTTCGAGTGCAATTCCTTTTTCAAATCGTCTAATTAGCATAATGTGTTTTAGTCTTTTATTTATTTTCATTTTCATTTTCTTTTTGTTTCTCATTCTTTCTTTAAATAGTGAAAGATAAATTGCATTTCTGTGTTTAAATTTCTAATTGACAATTAGACAATTTGGACAAGATGAACTAAATTAGCTTTATACATCTGTCTGAAATCGCAAATTGTTAAACAGTTAAATAGTTTGTTCCATTATTATTGGATTTTTTTTTAATATTAAGAACTTTATGTAGCAGAGATAGGAGTTTACATATTGGGTCATGAAATGTATCAGTGATTCTTTTTTTTGTTATGAAGCATGAAGTTCTTCAGATTTCACTAGTTTCTAAGCTTTATAAACTTATGAATAAAAATCGGAAAATAGAAAAAAAGACATTATCTAAACAGACAAAGATCACGGACCTAAACTACTAAGATATTTGGATGAAATTTCAAAATGAAAAATGAGAGGTATTTATTTGGTAGCAGGGTTGAGGGCGGACCTCCTAAATTAGATTCATCTTGACTATATACTTATACCAGGGTATACTAACTTTGTTGATCCGTTTGTGACCCAAAAAGAAGCAACCAAGATCCACAAAGTAAATATATTTTTGCATAAAAGCAAAAATCTAATCCGATTTATAAATGGATTTTTGTCTAATTTTTAAAAAATCAACATACTTAGATGGTCAACTTAGGAGGCCACTTACTATACACTTAATCTCTTTACCTCTGACTATGTGAAATTTTATTAAAACATCTAAAACGGTTTAAAAATTACAGAATTATTAAAAAATAAATCTATTTGAATATTTATAAAAATTGGAAATTTCTTGAAATTTGTCAAATATATTACTTTTAAAAGAATAAAATAAAAAAATCTAAATTATGGTAGAACCATTATTTGACCTAGCTGCCATATAAGGCCCTTTCCGTAGTATGGTTTTAAATTGAAAATTGGGCGCAAATAATTTTGTTACTATCTTTTGTAACTAACTATGGATATATGTTCATTTGATCAATATCGGTCCATGTTTTGCTAACTATTTTACTAGGCCCCTTTGCGGGTTGAGATTCTAAAATTATAAAATTCTTAAATATAAATCAATTTTATTGAAATTCGTCATAATTATTTTTCTAAAATCTTAAATATATATAATTAATATCGGTCCAAAATTTCATATATTTCACATATAAGGCTTCTCCTTATAATATGGATTTTAGCCTATAATTTTTATTTAAAAAATGGCATTTAGTGTCTAACAGTTTTGAATATATATTACTGATCTGGTGAATATCAGTCCATGTTTTTCTATAGCATCCATATAGGGCCTTCCCGGAAAAATGTTTTAAACTTCTTAGACTAAAAAAATTCAATAATTTTTCGATAATTTGACAATTATCGGGTCGTATTCATATTGCAAATAGACCAAAATATCGACCAATATCATATTTCTCTTTAGTTTTATACAAAGTTTTATTGGAATTTTAAATGGAAATTCTTTGAAATATTAATTTGGAAAAGTTCCAGTACCTATTGAGTGCAAACGTTTTAAAATGAGAGAAGTTATATGGGCGTTAGAATCCAAGAACACGATTTCAAAAACTGTCTTGGATTGCAACTGCATATCATCTAGGTACCTGGCCAAGATGGAGTAGTTAGATAAAAAGAAACGACCTAGTTATAAAGCTTGGCTTTGTCGAATTTGAACTTGGAAAATTGTTTGAAGCAATGGAAATGGGCCAACAGCATCACGCATAGCAGTGATAGTTGTCAAATTACAAGAATATTGTAGGGCCGCCCATATGAAATGGAAACCATGGATATTTAATACTTTTTGATAGTGAGTTTAGCGGGGTGATGAGGTAATATTGGACATTGCACTCTACGATAACATCTTAATCGAAAAGTGTTATCAATATAGGGAAGGCTTTAAAACTATGGAACATTACTTACACAGGGGATTCTTTATGAAATATGTTATGTTAAAGACGTTGATTGATTAAATCCTCAATATTATGACAATACTCATATTTCTGAAAGACTTATGCGTTATGAGGTGATTTAAGAAGCAAACAAGAAACAATGTTTGATACTGCATTTCTTGTTGTTAATTTCAATCTAAAATCATATCATATTTGTAAAATTTAACTCAGAAACACCAAATTCATAAGGTCAAAATTTTATTCTTTAAATGTGTTTTTAATAAAAATGTTTAAAATCACCTAAAAAAGAACAAGAAACATACTTATAGATTAATAATCAAAAGAGAACAGCTGCCATATTTTGATTAATTTGAGAAAAACGGTTTTTATATAATTTCACTTTTTACACAATTTCACAAAATATCGGATATTTGACATTTAAAGAAAAGAAACGTGTATTTTAATTTATTATTGAATAAAATTAAATAAAATAGTTATACATGCTTATAGATTAATAATCAAAAGAGAACAGCGGTCAGATTTATGCTAAATTTTAGAAAAACTATTAGTTATAAAAAAAACCCAATTTCTGACATGAAAAACATGTTTTTAAAAATTTTGTTTAATATATCTTATTATTAATAAAAATAATTTGGTTTAAAACATAAACAAAGAATACATAGGCGTATAAGTAATAAGTATATATGCTTATATTTCATTAGGTATACTACCTGTACTACAAATATAAACACGATAAATATGTAAAAAGTAATTTTTAAATAATTTTTGATATACTGAACCAAGTTTTACGAATATTGATAGAGAAAAAGAAGCTTAAAAAAATTAATTATTTCGCAAAAAGTTTATTTTGAATGATTTAATATATTTTTGAAAATGATATATGAAAGATACTAATATCTTTCTTCGATATTAGATAAATATATTTTATAATTGTAACCATATAAAATCTAATTAAAAATGTCTGTGTTTTTTGATAATAATCGTGGACAATATTTTAGATTTTTAATTCAAGATATGTGGGAGGTCTATGAACTCTTGAGCAGTTTTACTTCAAATTTTATTTTTTGTGTGCAAGTTTTCAGAACTCAGAACTAAATACGAAAGAATCAATTTGTGACGGTCTTATATTTTACGAACTAAATCATTTCTTCAATCTGTCCGTTTGTTCACTTAAACCTTGGAAGTTACTAATTCCTTTTGATTATTAAATTGATGATCACTGCACTATTTCAACTACATACAAATGACTTCGGAAAACACGGTGTTGCGCTTAGAATTATATTTGTGTTTACTGGAATATATATTATGTATTTGTGCTGATGTTTGTTGATCCTATATTCACCTTTAAGCATATTTTTTATGACTCAAAATTATAGCGTTAACTATGTATTTCTGGAAAGGTGGATGTCCATATAACTTGACACAGTTCCTCCAAACGATTTCTTTGGGAAATCGTATTTTAGCAAACTGAAATTTTTAACCACGAGTTATATGTGTTGGGTTTTCGGGTATTTCCCCATGAAAAGGATTCTTTCTACTTATTCAATTATAAAATATATAAAATTTCCTTTATCTTAATTCATAAAATCATAATTCATAAATATTAATTCGAGAAAAAAATCAACATTCCCTCTACGGGAATGATGATTTTTTAAGTGTGCGTTGTAAACAAACTACATGAATGACGATTCCCTTTAAAATTGCGAAATAATGGATCCTTTGTTTTGCCAGGTTCTCATACAAACATTATTACAGATTTTCATTTTTTGTTGATAAATGTCAAATACTTCAAAAAATTTCTGCATCAGATTTTATGAAAATTAGTTGACGACCTCTTGTCGTTTCTACATAAAATTCTCATTCGAAAATCAATTTAAAGTGAACATTACTCTTTTTTAATTGAGAGCAGAGAGTAATTCTTGTTCTATTACAATACTTGTGACTAGTAACTTTAATATGGACTTGTCTTGGAAATTAAAAAGCTTTTGGATTATTATTAGTCACAACATGAGATCTTTGGTAGACATTGCTTGTTTATCCTTCCTTTATAGTTTTTCCATTATATATGTGTAGATTACGATTTATTATAAATCAAACTAAAAAGTGACCAGCTATTTAGTGATCATGATAAACTTATAAGCTCAGAATTACCTCACTGCTTTTCTTGGAAATAAATCTATAATTTCTGGGCGACTGGATTTGCGAATTAATTTCTGAAATCTCGAGGAAATGTGAATTTGTTTTTTAAAAAAATAAAGAAATACGTAAATATAATTATTGTATTGATGAAATAATTTCTTTATGTATTTAAAAAAGTGAAGAAAATTTCAAAAAAATATATTTTTTGGTTTTTGACCTATATGGTCCTCATTTGTTGTAGGTCTAGAAAAAGTCATTACCAAACAATTGTAAGAATGAGGCTTCCAAACTACATTTTGGCTTAGGGATTTAGAAAATAGATAATGAACTCATAATGTTGATTAAAAATAATCACATTCGGAATGGTCCTGTGGGGGTTTTCGACGCAAAAAATTTTAAACTAGAGCATTTTATGCCATGAAGTCTTTCTTAAAAATATAAATTTTAGGTATGTTTTCAAAAATCGGTACAATATTTTAGGATATATTTTAAAAAACTACTAGAAATCTGAGAAATTGATAAAAACAATTTTGTGAGAAACCAAAATTTGTCACTCGTTTTAAAAATGAATGTTCACCCATGAAGATCCGATGGGATCAAAACAAAGTAGCAGATTTATTTCTAGGAATCGATTTTTCCTCACTGTGCTACGGCATGGTTCTGTAGGATATTTTATATTTGGTTCTCATTTCACCAAGAAATACCTTCATCATTGTCATTTCAAATAAAGTTTATCATTCTTTTAAATTTTATAGTTCTCTTTTTAATACTCATACGCTGTGGTGGCTAAAATCACTTTGAATTAAATTTAGTTCTATTACGTGAAACTACAAAAATACATTTTTTAACCACCTTAAAACATGTATGAACTTAGCAAGATATTTCTAATCAATATGGAGGAAACCATGTTCCCAGATTTTCTTAGTAAATAGAAATGTTTTGTTATTTGCAAAGAATAAAAAATATATATAAGAGAATAATGTACTTACCTTTTCCTTTGACGATTATCGAATGCAATATCACTGGCACGTCCAATTCTAAATCTTCAACGTCATCGATTGTTTTCGCCATGTTATTGAATTTACGTGACGAACAATGTGCACCGTCGAAATTATTTAACAAAGCACTGAAGCCGCCATTAATGCCAGAACCTGCATTAGAACTACTAACAGCACCAACACCAACAGCACCGCCTCCTCCAACACCCAAAACACCGGAAATATCAGAAGCCGAAGAGATTTCCGCTTGAATGCCATGTGGTTGTATGATACAAATGAAAAGGCAACAATAGCAACAAAGTAAAAAATGCCAACAACAACGTTGATAATTTATAGCAGGACTATTTGTTGCAGTTGTTTTTGCTTTTGTTGTTGTTGCTTTTACTGTTATTGCAACTGTTGTTGATGTTGAAACTGATTTGAAATTCGTTTGTGTTCTTGCGGGTTTAAAATTGTTGCTGTTGTTGTATTCGATAACGTAAAATTTCTATAGTTTGTTGTAGTTTTTCTTATTTGTTTCAGTTTTGTTGTATTTGTGTGAATTTCGCTTTTGACAACATTTTCTTCCGTTTGGTAAATTATTTTTTTTTTCTGTTTTTTAGAATATTTGATTTTTCTTTTATTATTCTTTTGTGTTATTTTTGTCTTTACTGATGTTACTATTGTTATTGTAGAAATCTAAAATTCCCTTTGTGTAATCAATTCAACTTTTTTATTTTGGATACAATTAAGCAAAAAGAAATATAATTTAGGACCCGAAAACGAAAGATCAAAAAAAGTATCGACAACTTTGTAATACAAAGTAAAACTTCTTTTGAATTTTATTATTTTTTCACTGAATTTCTTTACTTTTTGTCTGTTCTGTTTACTTTGTTCCCTAAAATATTTAATTTTCAACTGGTTTCAATTATCCAACATTGATATATTGAACCCTTTATTGTCTACATTCTCTGTATCTGTTCATATTTATTGATTTTAAATCCTGTCAATTGTCAAATATTTTGAACTTGTCACTTAAATTTTGACAACTTCTTTGAAGCACAAAACATACATACACACACTTATATATACATTCAAACTACACAACAAATGCAACAATTCAATTGAAATTAATTCTGTTCAGTTTTGAAGAACCCTTTAATCAATTCACATTTTGTTTGCGTGTAAAACATCAAATGTAAAGAAATCAGAATTAGTTGAGACAGAGACTTTTTTCAATTTTTAAAAATTTCTTCTATAACTTTGAACCTTTTGTACTGATAAAGGTATGCTCTAATTTAGGTACGTCTCTTGAAAAGCAAGGATGGTATATGATCAATTAATTTAGAGTGAATTTATATATCATTATATAAATTATTTCTATAAATCATCAAAAAAAAAAAAAAAACAAAAAACAAGTATGAATGTATATACCACTATTCCGAATCGACATCAGAGGTGCCGCAAATACAGATTTCCGCGCTCGCGACTTTAGACTACAGATTCAGTTACTTCTTAAGTACATTATAAATGACTTTCTGCTTTGAACATTAATTCAATGAAAGTTTTTGTTTGGTGCTTCACTCACATGAGACAAAATTATGGTAGTGTGGGTGGGCAACTCTCTACTATGTACTTAAAACTGCAACACAAACATATGAATACATACATTAATAAAGACAAGTAATAACTATGTCGAATCTTTATCATCCATTAATATTTCTGAACTATATTCATTATATTTCGTACTCACAAATATATATAATTCAAACTTATTCTCAATTACAAGAAAACAGAACTTTATTAATTAAAAAAATTAGTCATATTTTCATATGTCTTCGTAATCTGGGCTTTTGGAAAGTGATAGCGTTACTTAGATCAAAAAACGAATTCGGAAAAATTTTGTTGCAAATGATCCATAATTTCGCATAGTCTCCATATAAATTCTTGTCGGAATTGCACTCATATACCCATAAAATATTAATTATATAATTATTGTGATAACATTTACCACGTTTCAGTTTCGTGTATTATGAAATCACAATATTAAATTTGGTGGAAACTAGAAAACATTTGGAGCTAGTTCGGATATAAAGTTCCGTTCCGATGTTACCTTCAATGTAAATTTAACATAAATGAGATTTATATTTAATCTGAAGAATTTACCTAATTTTATTGGGGTCGATATATGGGTGCCACTTAGGTTCTTAAGGAAAATTGTGTTTTAAACCCTTCTGTTTTTTTAATTGTAGAATAATACGAACCAAAAGTTACATCTTTATTGATATCGGTCTATATATTTATTTGAGAAATCTAAAAGTACCATTGAAATTTTAAAAAGTACCATAAAATACCCTCTTGTTAATTCTATCCAGTTGGATCCCTTCATCCCAACCATTAACTCATTTTATGGGAAAATCCCGAAAATTAACACATATGATACTGTTAGTATGAAGTAAGACTGAAAAAATTTAACACAAGTTTTTCATTAATACTTTCAACTAAAATATTATTGATTTTTTGATCATGTTACCTTTGTAAATATGCCATGAGTGACCTTAGTGCTTATTAAACATCTGCTTCCAAGGTTATTTAACAATACCGGAAGAATTTGTCCGTTGATAAAAAAATTTGATTCAGGAAGAAGGAGCCATGATGAAGTCCACATGATTTCTCTAAAGCCAATAAAATTGAAAGCATTTTTAAAAGAGCTTTAACACATCCGATAGGAAAGCAGGCCGGGTAGCTCGAAGTTTTTAGTATAAAAAATTAAAGCTAATGCAGGTTTATTAATTTACAAGGCTTAAGAAGTTCTTGGCCAGAACGTTGTTAAAAATTCAGAGGCCAAAAATATTCTACAAGAAAATAATGTTATATTTGTACTAAGAGAGGCAAATTCTCCAAACTTCCCGGAGCTAAGATTTTAAATGAAGATGGACTAACAATTTGAGCAAAGCTTTAACACATCCGATAGGAAAGCAGGTCGGGTAGCTCGAATTTTTAGTATAAAAAATTAAAGCAATGCAGGTTTATTAATTTACAAGGCTTAAGAAGTTCTTGGCCGGAACGTTGTTAAAAATTCAGAGGCCAAAAATATTCTACAAGAAAATAATGTATATTTGTACTAAGAGATGCAAATTCTCCAAACTTCCCGGAGCTAAGATTTTAAATGAAGATGGACTAACAATTTGAGCAAAGTGAAAGAAAGCACTATGTTAACATTAATGGTTTCCGTAAATGGATCGAAATTTCATCTCTAATTGCAATAAAAATTTCTTTCAAAAAAAAAAAAAAAAAACTTAAAATTGCAAGTTTAGCGGTATCGTTTTTATCAACAAAAAAAAAACATATTAATTCAACATCGTTTCAAAAACGAGCTTTTAAATTACAGCATGTCATTACTTTATAAACGATATAAAATTTTCCTTGAATATTTACTCTAAGACACCAAAAATGGCTCCTTAAAAGGGGTGTGACAGTATGAAATTTTAAAATGGTTTAAATAAATAGATCATATGTACAGTTAGTTATGTGATTCTTTCTCCCCCTTTAAAAATGTTCTTTAAATGCCCTTAATAAACAGACAATTTATACTTATTAATAACAATACAAGCAAACATTTTTGCTGAGGACCACGAAACAATTTAAATACCCTTCAACTGTTATATTCATGATGAAGTAACAAAATTACATCAACATTAATTCAACATAAATCAGGAGTTATCAAATCGCAAATCTAATTATTAATATATATTTAGCTTGATCACTGTCGGAAAAAATCATCTTTAATTTGTTTAATTTAACTCTGGATCAGGTCTGAAGTGTTTCTCCTTCTCAGGCGAATGTGTCCATTATATCTTAATATATTTCGTATTAAAGAGTGCGGGATTTTGTTAATATTTTTCTATATGTTTCCCCTTCACCGTTTCATTAAGGTCTCATTACATATTTTACTATATTTCACATATCAAGTTGCACCAGTTACAATTCTCAATATTTACTCTAATATAATAATATATCATACAACTTTATTCTATAACACAAGTGATGAAATTCTGAACCATTTCAAAAGCCCTTCCATAATCAATTTAAATTCTTTTACTTTTGGGACACCTTTTTGTGCTCTTCAATTCTCTTTTAACAAGAGCCCAATATCTTTCTACTGGCCTTAACTCCAAGGAGTTTGGAGATTTTGCCTCTCTTGGTACAAATACCACATTATTGATATTGTACTGCTCAAGGGCTAGTAAAGTTAGACTAAAAATAAGTGAACATATTACGAAGTCTTATGGAATGGAACAGCCATTTTTTGTAAATGTAAATTTCGGTATCTATATAGTCCGCTGACGGGTATGAATCTCTACGTAAGGTAAATGTAGCATTTTTATTTCGTTTATCTTTATTTTCCATAATTCTATCTTTTGAGTAATTGATATAATAAGCCTCGTTGAAAGATTGCGTAACGTGGATGAATATGACTGAACAATATTTATTTTCTTCGAAAGCTTTAAATATGACATTTCATATCTGTGCGTTTGTTCGACAGTACTATGATTTCTTTTTTTCTGAAAATGAATTGACAATAAGATACACTATGATTTCAATACGAATCCATTTTTGAATGATCTTTGAAATCAATTTTTTATGATCTGGAGTATCATCGTAATCAGTGACACATTTCATTTGATGGATGATGTTCAATGCGAAATAAAGTGTTAAAAATTTAAAGTATTAAATCAACATTCTTTTGTTTTAATACCAGGACCAGAGTTTAAATCAACAATTTCCTTGTCGATCTCTCGAATATTAAAACAAAGATTTTTAACTGCACTGGTTCAATGCACAGCAGATGACAACTATATCATGTCATTAGATTTGTTTGGGAGAGAATGACTGACAAACAGATTTCCTCTTTCTGAATAGTTCTTTTTAATTTATCTGGTTTAGATATTTACCCAATTATACATTATAATATATTGATTGAGAAATAATTTCGTGTTCAGCAGGTAAAAAATAATGAACTTTGGGACCCATATGGGCTCTTTGGGCGCAGTTAAAGATTAAGATTAATTAAAAAAGCATCCTTAAATTGTTATTTATCTCTTAAAATTTCAGAAAGTTATCTTTATTAATAAATATTTTATTGTAATTTGAACCTTTTGCTTCTAAATAACGTAAACGATTTAAATACTTTAAATTTAAAAAAGTTTTTCCTAATAATTTATTTATTTTTGGAAGAAATGAATCTTCGGAAAAATTTGAAGCCAAAGTTAAGTTCCATATAAATATTTCATAAAAGCTCATCCAAACTTACATATTTATATCAAGAACAATTATTCTTCTCCTCTGCGCTTTTGTGTTTAAAGTTTTGGAGATCTTAATAAACTGGAAATTATTAATATTGTTTTGTTTTTCCTTTAAGTATCCCGTATTCCCAAAGAACTTTCGAAATCTTTCCAACTGATATCGGAGAGTAAAAATGTCTATAAATAAAAATTTTAGAACATATTAAGTTAAAAAAATGGAATTCGAGAAAGTCTGTTTTCTTAAAATTGAAGTTTTTGAAACTTCTTTAACAATATACAGAAGCCTATAAATAGCCTTTCAGAAAAGTACAGGTTACTTAAGAAAAGTCGTCTATAGCTCAAAAAGAAAATTCGAATTTAAAGTCTTATAACTTTTAAATCCATGAAAATATCTTCTTTAGCATTACTTTATTATTATTTCTTAATAAAATAAAAAATATTTGAAAAAAAAAATAAAAAATAAAAAAACGACGAGCTGTTTTGTAAGTCTTTTGTGCAGCTGTACAATAACAATATAGCCAAACTTTCAAATTTTAGATTCAGATTGGGATGATCCTAAGAATGTTTCTAACTGGACCGCTATAAATCTAATCAGATTTTAAGTTTTATGCAAGAATATATAATTTATTGCCTCTTATATATCTATACTGGGAATACATAATGGAATTTGCGATATTTATCAATTATTAATATTCTCATGTATATAATTGTTTCAAAATATTTTTAAAAATTATTTCTTAAATATTTAAATCGGCTTTAAAGTGTTTTTGGTTCAAAAAATGTATAAAGATATTTGGATGTTACACACACAATAAAAAACTGAATTCACCATTTGTGGTGATAGTGTTGTGGTCCATAGATTTCATTTATCTTATTTTTTGTGTGTTGTTGTCCTCCCTTTGCCAAGCAAATAGTTGAATGTAAATGAAGTACAAGTACACTCATTCATCACTCACCTCTTTTGGTGGAGCTATTTGTGTGTGTCAGCACGTCCATTTATTTTATTTTACACACATACTCATATACACTTGTATATGCCCTGCAGATTTCTTGGTCAGCTATTAACACTGAAAAAATTTTAAGATTCCTATAGAATATTATCAGCTGATAAAAGCACACATTCACATAAGGTGAATGGATATAATGTTCAACTAGCAAGTGGTAGTAGAAAGACACAAAGTGTGGCTCACTCGTTTGTTTGGAAATAATTTTGTATCTTTTAAATCCGTTATAGTTATTTTCATATACTTCTGAGAGCTGAGGTCTTTTCAAGTTGATTTGGTGGAGTGGGAGCGTAGTCTCGAAATGAAGGGTGTGTTGGTTTTTTAAAATATCGAAAAAAAATCATTTATGAATTGAGACAAAAGAAATTGTACATATGGAAAGTCCTTGTAGATTTTTATACAAAATTTAGGTTATCTCTTATTGATCTAGAGATATTCAAATCGGAAAATTTTTAACTCATTTTTGAACTTGTTTTTTTAGTTTTTTTTTTTAATTAGTGGACTTAATGTGGGTTCCAAATTTTTTAAAAATGTGTGTCAGATGTTCTATAAAATTCTAAAAATTTTGCTGAAATAATCATATAAATATTTGAATCAGTTCAAAGGTTAGATTAATATGAAATTGGAACTTAAAAAAAAAATAATAAAATGGATTGGATTTTTCAATATGTGTCAACATTTATTCACTGAGAAAACATTTGTTTGTGAACTTTATCTATTTCTTTATCCTTATATCCTTTCTAGAAAACTAATACAACCACTATATAAATCGAGAAGTTGTATAGAACTAACCAAAATGTTCAAATCCAGTCCACGTTAAAGTATTTAAACACATAATGGGCATAAAACTGTTGGGTATATGTACATCCATAGTATTAAGTTTATCAGTATTAGTGTATCTATGTATTGTATTGGCTTTGATTAAATACTTTTTTTGTGCTGCTCTTCTTTACCGACTTTATGTTTTGTACAATTTTTATTGTCCGTTTTTTAGAAGGGGGTTGGCTTTCATTTCAATTAATTGCTTCTGTTTTAGGCAATTAATTCTTTTGGCTACTTTGTGTTTCATTTTATTTTTGGGAGGTTTTATAGAGAATTAAGACAAAATAATAATGAAAAATAAAATAAAAGAAAAAAACTTTAAACTTTTCATTCGATATTTTGTTAATTTGAGTTCAATGTTCAATTTACTCTGTTCGTTATTGGAATTCTAGGAAATTTATAAATTAAGTCATTCTTTGTTTTATTTCTAATCATTAGAAAAGAGTCAGTTATTCAGTTGCCAATAATTGATGAAACTTTAATTTATTATTTAAGTATTTTTTTCTAATTTTGCTTTAAATACTTTAACTGAAGCAACATGGAGACAATTTTGTTTACTGTTTAATTATGAAATTAAGTTTGTTTACTACAACTAAGTATTTGATAAAAATTGATATTTTCAATTAACAAATTGTAAATTCTTTTTAATGGGATTTATTAAATATTTTACTTCTTTTATTTATTTCTTCAGTTACTTTGGTTTATAATACTTTCACAAAAAAATATAATTTTATCCCTTGATAGTTGCTTTTTCCAGTTACAAGATCGAATAATAAAGAAAAATTTTCATTAATATTTTTATAACCTCCACCACTACAATTGGTGATGAGGGTTTATTAACTTTATCATTCCTTGTGTAACACTAAAAGTCAATCTTCTAAGATGCCATAAAGTATATTTAAAGTCTTGCATCAAATCAAAATCTGTGTCGATTTAGATAAGTCCGTCTATCTATTGGAAACATTCTCATTCTCAATAATTGTCCGACCTCAAAAATTCAAAAATTTTAACAAAAAAAATAAAACTGAATTTAAGCAGAATTTATTTATATGTCTTCGTGATCATCGAACAAAAAATCATCAAAATCGGATCAATAGAGAAGTGTTATGGGTTAAAATATACAAAATTTTGATACACCCTAAAATATGTGTGTCAAATCAGACGCAATTTTGACGATCATTTTCAAAAATTTGTCACATATAATTACTTTGAAACAGTTATAACCCCAAAAAAACTATTTTGTTCTGGGGCCATTATTTGACATAGCTCTCATATAATGCTCCTTTCCTGAATATGGTTATAAACTTATAAAATTCTTAAATATGGATCAATGCTATTGACACAATTATTTTTGTGTCAACAACAATTTTTTAAATCTTTATATTGTCTTAGATATCGATCTTTAATTCTGTTGCTTCTCAACCGATACTGGTAGATTTAAATAGCAAACTGGAGAGGACTATAACAAAATTCCAGATCTATTGGTTCTTTATTGTAGATGTGAGTATGAGTCTTAGATGATTTCGTTTTGGCACGGAATGACAAAGTTAATATAACCTCATCAGTATGTGTGGTGTTATAGAATAAACAAATTCTAAAGTCCAGAACAAAAAATGGTTTAATTAAATAAACGGTGCCACCATTTTTGATCAAATAAAAAATCTAATTTTTTCAAAGTTTCAAATTCAGAATAATAAAAATTTTTAACGGATTTATGTATTTAAATTGGTTTTGCATCAATATTTTTTAGAGGTTTATTTTTATTTGGAAATAAAGGTGGAAGTGACAGTATTCCATTCATACATTTTTTAAGTACATAATATGAACAAGAGAACGGTTAAAATTTGATCTATTAATCCACATATTCTCTAGGTCTAAATAATATTTACTGTTTTGAATAATTAAGCATGAATGAGAAAACCAAATTAAACGAGGGCCTGTCCATAAATATTCGTAGCCACTATTGAAAATTCACTATATGGTGTAGGGTGTTATGACACAGGTCTTAGCCGGCTATAAATTTCATTCTTTTTTTCCGAATATGCCTAAATTTATTTTCGCTATTAATCACCATAATGATATTTATATGCGAATATCGCATAAAAATAGTTCCATATTCTCATGAAAATAACAAAATTTAATAGTTTTTTCCTTTTTTCAAATTTTTTCATAAAACTAATAAAAAGTTCTGTTTTTTCTGCTGCAAATGCGAAAAAAATGAAAACTATAGAAAAAAGAACTAAAAACAATTAATGTCAAATAAGGAAATATTTTGCAAAGAAAAAAGAGGAAAATAATGTTTTTCCAACAGCATAAATTCGAATGGAAAAAAACTAAAAGGAAGAGAAAATAAGTGAAGAATCCACTTAATGTTAAATAAACTGAAGCGTCAGGATAAAAGAAAAACTAAATATTTAGTTTATAAAGAACAGAATTTAGCAAAAATAGCGCGATAGAGAAACATTTCAAATAATCAATTTATATCAGCAGAAAAGATAAAAAATTAAGTGAAATTGCAACATACGATTTTGCCGAATCCATAGTACCCTCCGCCACACACATATATATATGAAATATATACCTTCTATACTGCCTTTTTGCGACAATACATTCTGAAAAGAAAATTCCATTTGGAGGCAGTAGGTTAACGCAACGTAATGCGATCAACCACTTCAAGGTCAATAAGAGTTTAACTCTTTGAAAAATTCTTAACACACATTTTTCAATAAAACTATTAACTCAAGTTTTATTTGCTTTTGTTCTTTGATCAAGTTACCTTTGTAAAACATGTCGGTTATGAGGCTTAATGTCAAGCAAGTAAATATATTGTTTAAAATGAGTGACCTGAAAAAGTGCAAACTAAAAAATTATAGAAAAACCCAGCTTTGACAAATGAAAATTTGGCAAGTCTTTCCAATGTTAAAAAAAAAATTAAAAGAACTCCCAACCCATCAGGTAGGAAAACAACCCGATTAGCTCAGTACTCGAATAATTTGTGTACAAAAAATTAATGCTAAAACAGGTTCCAAAACATACATACATTTTAGTGGCCAAAAACAGAGCACAAAAATTTAAAGTCAAAGATTCTAAAAAAATCTTTTTTTCGCATGTTCCTAGTCAAGGGAAAGTTGAAGAAACGGTTAGGACTCAAAATTAATCAGAATTTCCTAAAATGTCCAAAAGTGTGGCAAATTTTAAACTGCGATGGACGCCTGTTTGAGCAAAATAAGAGAAAGCGCCATAAAAACGTTAATGGAAGGGTTTCCGTTTTATTTTTTATAAATTTTATTAATAATTTCAATCAAAAAAATTAAATCTGTAAGTTTAGTGGTTTCTTTTTATTAACATAAATGTATGTTAAACATTTTTCTATTTCACACCTCATAATGAGATAGAAAAAACTTCGTCGTCAAGTGTATTGTAATGAGACGGTAAAATATATATACTTTTATATGATGAATATAGATAAAGTCTATATACTAAGAGCGGTTTTAAAATTTCCTATCTTGTTGTTGCAAATGAAATGATAAACTTAATATTTTCCCATTTTTCACTTGGGGTAATAAGAAAAAACTAAATAAAAGTTTTAAGAATTTCATAGTTCTTCATTGACAAGGAGATGAATTATATTTTCTACTTAAACAAAAAATTCCACAAAAATATTTTTAAATAAATGAAAACAAGTAAAATGCTTTACTCGACTGCGCCGAAACTTAAAAAGCCCTCCATTATTTATGTTCCGGAAACATATACATGAGTTGTTAATATTTCATTAATAACGTTATAATAAAATGTAGCCTGCGGATAGTTATGAAAACTGTGCCGACTTTTAAATATTATTTTACATATTTATATAATTATTCCGGGGAGGGGTCCCTATATAGAAGCTACAGCAAGAAAATTGAATGGTATTTTAATAGAATCAATTTATATTTAAGAATTTTATATGCTTTAAACCCTATTCCTGGACGATATTTTTTTAAAACTAGGAGTTATAATGCCCCCTCCTCCACAACAAGCGGTGTAATGTTACATTTACTTTAACATGCCGCTTGTAACGACAAGAAGAAATCATCGGAGACAGCATAAAGTATATACATAAGCTTACATTAAATCAAAATCTGAACCGATTTATATATGACAAACCCGGTTTAGTAGAAAAGAAGTTATAGACCGATATCTGCAACAACATTTTATAAAAGAAAAATCTGATCATCGATTCACACAATAAAAGTCTTGGATATGTTATCAGGAAAGGCTATTCCCCTTGCCAACCAAACATTTTATTAAGCTTATTTTTATAACTAATACAGGAAATCTCATGAAATTTGGCATCTGAAGAGTGATTTGACAAATCATTATTTCTGATAGGTCACGAGGAAGTGATATCCCCTTAACAAATGGAACTTAAAATATCAAAATTTTCAGAAACTGTAGTAACTCCCTCAATGGAAAACATTTTCTAGAGCGAGCTGTTGTAATTACGCAGGGCAATCACTTAAAAATCTATTCAGGTCTTCTGAAGAAAACAATTAGTAAAATATGATCAGAATATTCGACAAATTTAAAAGCCATAAATTGTATCAAGCTCGGTCAATCGGTCTTTAAAAAACTATCGATTGAACCTCTATACAACCCTGTATTAGCATTGAAGATATTCTTTCCAATTTACTATACAATTCTGTTTTGCTATCCCAGTGAAGAATACCAATTGAATCCAGTGAAATTTTTTCCTTTTCATGAATTAAAGTTAAGTCATTCCGAGTGTAACACCAAAAACAAAAAAAATCAAATTGGATCAAAATATATTTATGAACTAAATGAAACTCAGAGTCAATTTAGATGTTATTTATTTTTGGCCCGTTCACATCAGATATAATTGAGCACAATAACTGTTGTTTGTTGTTGTCTTAAAAAGCAAAATGGGTGCAGAGATCTGAAGGTTATTGGCTGATATATGAAACAATATCAAAATTCAAGAGAAAAACATTTTTACGTAAACGGTCTTAATGGTTTTTAGGTTTTAACAACATTTCGGAAGAAAATTTTTATGGGATCACATGAAAAAATGGACTGGTCATTGCTAGACTTCATTCTTAACCTTAAAAATTTTTATCTTTATTTTTTTAATTGCAATTTACATATTGTCTACAAAATTTATATGAAGTTCTAGGCGTCTAACCGGATGGACGGACACCGTGCGGTTGATTCTTAAAGCAAATCTAAGCGGATAACTATTATTTCTATGTTTTACGAATATTTTCTCCTTAGATCGTGTATTTAATTATTTTTAATGTCTTATTTAATTGTTTTTTATTTCATCATAAAACGTTTCCTTATCTTTTCGTCATATGTTAATCGATTAACTTTTATTACATCTTTTATTTTATCTTTTTATCGTCTTAATTATGTTAAATTGTCTTTGTTTTAGTATTAAAATTTAAGTTAATAAATTAATATCATTTAAAGGTAATTTAACGTTAAATGAGCAGACTACTTAATGTTCTTTTATCAACTTAAATAAGTTCATATTTTTCATATGTTGCTCCCATTTTTTTGTCATTCAATTGTATATCATCCGAAAATTAAGTGCTTTTACTGAACCATGTTTATGAGTAGATCTAATGGATAAAAGTTACTTAATAAAAATTCAAGCATAAAATCTAATAAATTCTTTTTTTTTTCAGTTCTTTTTCCATTGTCTCCATAACAATTTTACACATTTTAAGCATTTTTTTTTTCTTTTTTTCCTTTTTTTGGTATTTTATTTTTAGGAGAAATTGTTAAATTTTATGCTGCTTAAAATTTGTTATGTGTGTGCCTTAGAGCATGTGTATGTGTGTTTATGTGTGTATGTGAAATTTGGTTGATTTTACACATGAATGTGTAGATACTGACTAAATACGTTTATTATCAGAAAAAATATATTCCATTATTTGTTCAAATAAAGTTTTTGAAATTTAAGCCATTTCACAACATGTAATCGCCAAAAGAGGTTTTATTTTGTATGCAACTTAAAAAATGGATTTCTTAATGGAATGTCAATCTGTTTTGGTTAATGACAAAATAAAATTAGAAATACTTTATCGCTGTTTACATTTTAAACTTTATTTAATTCATGTTCTTTATTTGAAGAAAAATCATATACAAATTTTATGTCGGTTATTCGGCTAGAAAATAAAAGACGATAGTGCTTTGTCCGCTTGCATGTATGCCATTTGGCTCGTTTATTTGACAATATTGTTGGCACGATCACATCAAAATTAGTCAGAAGAAATAATGTTATAGTACGATATCTGACACGTCGCCTATTTTCTTTCATTACTTTATTTTCAGAAAAAATACTGTTTGACACAGTATCACTTTCTGTGTCGATTTAATCACCTCCCTTCATCCGTCTGTCAATATAAATCTACCATATTAAAGATACAATAAAGAATTTTGGTATGTTTCATTATAGTATCTCATGCATAGTGAAATAGAATCGAGTATTTTAAATAAATCCTTAAATTTGGATCAGATAGATAGAATTGCATGAAATTTAATATAATGATAGCAGACCTTTCTAATCATCCGAAAATTTGAAAATTTTTTATGAATTTTACAGCAAATTATTATTTTTTTTTTTTGTAAGAGGCCATTATTTGGATTTTCTGGTTTGGAAGTTGAATGTCTAAGGTCCCCGTTTTGCACCCCTATAACTGTGCCCAACGTTCCAAGGCTTAACTCTTAAAATAAATTTCATGCAATACCATCTTTCTAAAAATTTCATAATTAATCGATTCTTCTGCACTGTGCCATGTTCGATTTTTATACTGGATTTTATTTGAATAAAAATAAGTTTTGTTATATTCCAAATCCTTGTCACAAATTCTATAATTTTGTATGTTTCCCATACAAGACCAGATTAACCTGAGCTGACTAAGATATTTTCGTTTTTCTGTCAGAAAGCCAGAGTTCAGAGCTCTGAAAAAATTTTACATTATTATTTTTTAATGTCCTCTGATATTTCATAATTAAAACCCTCGAAACTGATTTAGAAAATAAAAAAGATATATCTCGATATCTGAGGCAAGTTCTATACTCAAGTGGAGTTCGTCTTTAAAAATTTCAATTATAAGTCAAAAGATGTGAATGATTAAGATTTATATAAAGTGTATGTAAATGAAAAAAGTGATCTAATAATTGGTCGAGCACAACTATTAAATATCCTAGACCATGACACGGGCATGAATAACTATGGACTGTATTTAATTAAAATATATATGAGAGATTTATGCCACGTAAGTTGATTTTCATTAGTGTATCTATATGAGGGTTATAAGAAATTATGGCCCGATCCTAGCAAAATCTGATAGGTGTTTCTTGCTTGTATAAATTTTAAGTACGCAAATCATTTTTCAATTATTTGAGATTTATGCGCATTAAGGTGAAATTGGTAGATTGGAAACCCTATAAAAATTTTACAGCAATAAATTAAGTATTTTCAATTCGCATTCTTCTCATTTATCACGAAAAATATGCACAATAAATTGCAACCCATTATGAACAACACTTTCACTCATTTACGCCACATTTAATTTTTATAATTTCAATTAACACAATATTTTTCATGATCTTAAAAAATACACGGCACAGTGTTGTCAATGAGAAAAAATATTAATAATAAATAATAAATTATTATTAATTAATAATTTTTGTTTAAATTTTAAAATATCTTTGACAAAATATTAAATAATTCATCTTTTTATTATTAGCTCGATTTGTTGAATGTGTATTCGAATAAAAATATCGCAGAAAATAACATTCTTACAGCTTCTCGAAGAACAATGAAAAAACAACAGGTTTTTTATTTTTAATTAACAGAATTTTTACCAAAATATGTTAAATTGAATAAAATTTCGTTAAAAAAATAACGAAAAGTATGTTATATATGCAGATATTCAGTAAAAACGGCAGTAACTCATCGTAAGTAAAATAATACACAAATTTGTTCAATTATACGTACTAAAATGAAGTTAATTTAAATAAAATTGTTGTTTATTTTTCAATATTTTTTGTCAAATAATTTTGCATATTTTCTTTGTCATTTAAATGAATAAATATTCATTAGAAGATTCTAATTTATATGATTAAAATTAAAGGAATATTTTGCACTGATGTATATTCCTATAAATGCATTCAAGTTTTGTCCTAATTTTTTTTCATTCAAAAGTAAAGTTGAGAGATAGATTTTTTCTTATTCTTGACTTATCCATGCAATAAAAAGTTCTTGGTGTCATTTTATGTGGAGTATTTCTATAAATACAGACGCGAAAATTACTTAAAAGTTAAAATACTTAAAAGTTTCTTATAAATAAAAGTACGGTTTTATAAAAATCTCGCAATCTTACTACAGAATTTTCTAATTGAATCGGTGAACTCAATAACGTTTAATGGGAATTTTTCGTCTGATCAAGAAAAGATAAAAATCATTTTTGTTATAACCAAAGATCTTCCAACAGAAATCATAAAATTAAACATTCCCAAAGAGTTTTGCGTGATATTTTTAAGAAGGACGAAAACATGGTGTTTGGTAATCTGTCAAGGAAAATGCAAAATTACCAAAAAGACAAATTAATTTTATAAAATAAGAAGCAACCAACGACAAACTGAATCCTACACAAATAAAGAATGAACTAAATCTTTCTGTGACCTCTAGCATAAAGGAATTTGTCTAAAATTTTCATGAAAAGGTAATTTTCTCTAACGAAAAAAAATAATTTAGGAGTTTCTGACAAAACGTTACTTCAGCGGTGCATAGTGATTCGTTCCCATATAAAAATCGGTAAGCATAGCGGTTTTTTACAATACTGAACTGAAAAATCTGAAACTTTATTATTATGATTTTTATATATTTCTCTAATACGGGAAAAAGTATAACGGAACCTGTCATATATCGTTTTAATAAAAAGTGCATTAAATCATCAAAAATATATTTTTTGTGAAATAATTCAATCTTTATAATTTCCTTTTGAAAGCTTTTTGATATTAGATTAATTTGGTTAAGTATATCAAAAGTTATTTCAATATTACTTTTTTTAAATGCGTTTTTATTAGTAGTTTTTATTAGTAGTACAGGGCGTATACTTATTAAGAATATATGTTTACATACATATATAACTCATACGTATAGGTATTCTTTGTTAAGTATAATACCAGCATTATTATACTCTCCATTACCAAAAGTGGTGATGAGGATATAATAATTTTGTCATTCCACGAAGTATATATATATTCTTGCATAAAATCAAAATCTGAGTCAATTTAGCCATGTCCGTTCGTCTGTTGGAAACATTTTCACGACTAGAATAATTGTCGGAATACAATGAAATTTGGCCACATTGTTTGTTATTGTCTTAAGCGGTTTCTTATTAAAAACCAGCTATAACGGTACATTAGCAAAATAGTTATAGTCCGATTCCAAAAAAGAACTTATCTAAACAAAAGGTAAATGGATTTTAACAAAAAATCAACTATAACGTACAGTTATATAGACTCTATCATCGTACAAAAAATTACTAAAATCGGATTAATAGAGAAAAGTTATATACCGAAATATTCAAAATCTGGATATACCCCAAAATCTGTGCGTCATGTGCTTCGGAATTTTGAAGATAATTTTCTGAATATGCAATACGTATTTATTGTGATATAAAAACAAAGCAACAAGATTGTGCTGAATTCATTATTTGACCTAACTCCCATATAAAACCCCTACCCGGAGTACGGTTTAAAGTTTATACAAGTTTATTAGCTTCCTCATATAATTAAATACATTTCACTTATTTAAGTTTAAAAAATTAAATGAAAATATTTTTAAATGAAATTCGTGGAACACAAATATTTACAATATAAAAGCTTAGATGTCATCAATAATACTAATTGATTATTTAATAATAAAAAACAAATATTTCATGTTAACAACAAACAGATGTTAAATATTAAATCATGTTAATAAACGATTTTTCAAAATTTTGTTTATATATAAAAATGGCATAAGTCAAAAATTGTAAGAATTTAAATATATATAGATACTGTTAACTATAAGCTCGAATAAAGATTTAACCGTATTTTCTCATGTACTCATAATCGATAAAATTATAGCCTTTACTATAAGTTCAGCTATAGCTTTGAATATAGACTTATCTGCAGTTTCAACTTATGTTTATAGTTTATACTTTGACTATTATAATCTTGATGGAAATTAAATTATGGTCTAGATATATTCAATTATGGTCGAAATTATAGATTAAATTTTAATGACTATAGATTGAAGTAAGGTTTTCCAAAACTTATTTCACGTATGTCTCCAATATAAATTAACATATAATCTCTTCTATAAATAGAATCAGCAATTGTCTAAACCATATATCTAGACAATAAAAATTTTTAATATGGACAATAGTGGATATAATCTATTATCTAAAAACCTTAGAAATATGGACTCAACTACATATAAAACTATATTCCCGATCATTGATTAAACTAAAGTCCCTATTATAGATTTAGCTAATTTAGACTAAATTAAATTTATTATTTTAGTTTAAAAATATATCTTTACTATAGATTATTTTAGCGTTTTTACTGTAAAAAGTAGTATATAACCATATTCCAGAAAGGGTTATATTCCTGAAAAAAAACATAAAAATTAAACGAATAATGGACTTAAGACACTTTCAAAACAAACGCAAACAATTACTTTAGATAATTAATGCATATATTTAAAATAAATTAATTAATGTCGTAGCATTTACAAATCATTACAAATATTTCTAACAAATTCTTTACTATATTTTGTTTTGTATTCAAATAAAAAAACATCTGTTTTAAAAGTTTAAAATTCAACTTTTAAAATTGTTGTTGCACTGTGCGTCATGAATGCATTTTCACAAATTAATAATGAATTAATTACGCACAAATATAAATTGCAAAGAAATGAGTAAAAATGTAAAAACACAAAGAAGATTTAAAAATAACAACAACAACAATAAAGTGAAATGTGTAATTTACACACACTTATTTGAAAAATGGCAGGTAAAATGTATTAAGTAGTTTTTATGCCCTACACCATTCCGGGGTATTATGCGTTTAAACAAACGTTTGTTACTCCCAACTTACTAAGAGAGAATGAGCTGGAATCTCTGAATCACGGCTGGCCGATAGTCTTCCACGCAATATTGTAAATACAAATGTCCTTAAATGTGAAGATAAGTATAAAATAAAAATTACTTTTCAGTATATAAATAATCGTTACTTTAACATTTCCAAAAGTACATGCCGTCTTAAAATTCAGGTTTTTATATTTAGAACATAACCTGTTTAATATTTTGTTTAAATAAGCGTCGAATTCGAGAAGGTCTAAAGTTATTTCTATAGGGTTTCGAAACCGGATTTAATCTATATAACTACAGAAAAACTGAAGATCTTGCAAATTTTGAAAGCAGAAAATTAAAATGCAAATAACTTCAAAAAAAGTTTCAGTTTAAAAACTGAATGTCTTAGATACCTTACTTTACACGCATATAATTTCACCCATGGATCCGCGGTGAGATCCAAACTACAGAAGTTATAACACTATTTTGCCATAATTATCTTAAATTCCATGCAAATGTATTCAACCGATCAAAAGCTACAGATTTATTTCCAAAAAATCGGTTCTGCCCCCTTATGTTTTTCCATTGCGCCGAAGAGCAAGCTTACTTAGATTGGTAATGATTAGTTCAATATACAAATAACTTTAATTGAAATGTCCTCCCGCTATGGTGCTTTAAGCTAATAAATCTCACGTGTATATAAATAGTTCAATAAAATATATTTCGTATAATTTGAAATCCAAATGCCAAATGTACCTACAGAGTCCCACTTTGAAAATCACTCTAAAGTATATAAATCTCAAATGATCTTATTATGAAAATATCTTATCAAAATTAGGATCGGTCGTAAATGAAATTGACATTCTTCAATAAATGTGAGTAGTATGATAATACTATAAATATTCAAGCACAAATTATAGATTGTAATTCTGCACGATTCATTATATAATTTCTCATTACCCCTGTCCACCATGGGTATTATACTCCTTCTTATTTTCTTATAATCTTAAGTATTGGGGCTCAAAAATAATGTACAAGAAAAGTTTGTAAAATTGGAAATACCCTAAACCTTTCAAAGTTAGGATTATTCTTATATAGATACAATATTATAAGGTCCAAACTCATGGCTTATAATTGTCTTCAATAAACAAAACTAGTTTACTTAGAGTATCCTTCTTTCGTAGCATTCGTTGTTATAGATACTTTAGTTTAAATACGATATATAAATATATATGTATTCAGATACATATACATATATATTGTCAATAACCACAAATATACAAACGTAAAAATGCATAGAGAAAATAGAGAATAAATATGCAAGAAATAAATAATAAACAGCAAATGAGTGAATAAGCCATTGAGCCAACCAGGCAGTCAGCCAGGCGAACAGGCAACATCCACCTGTGGCATCAAGAACAACTAATTAACCTCATTTACATTCACTAGTACATAAATACAAATATATACAAACAAGCACACGTCTACTTTAACTTACGCACTTAATAACGCACTCTCAACGACATTTGCAGTCAACACATTGAGATATAAAATTTGCAATAACAAAAACATTATGGCAAAATAGCCATAGAATGAAAATTTACCCCCTTATCTCTTAAAAATTAGCCAACTATTAGATGGTGGGGGATGGTTGGATGGAACTACAAGTTGAGGAAATTAAAAAAAAGTACAACAAAAACAAATAGAAAATTGCGTTAAATGAATTTGTTTTTTTGTTTGTTTAGAAATTGTTATAGAATTAGTTCCACTTATTTAATTTTTAAGAAGGGTGTCGAAACAAAGAAACAAGTTAAGACATATTAAATTGAAATCGTATAGAGACATTTACACTTTTAACTCCTTAATCCAGTTTACTATAAACACTAAACATGCATAGTTAGTTCATCGAAATATTTATGATAAAATATTAAATATTAATCGGGGAAGTCGTAATTACATGAAACGTCTATATCGGATCAGATATACATAATTTTTAAAAGGGTTATGGATATACAATTTAAGATAAAGAGTTTTAATTTTTTTTATTTTCCCGAACACCAAAACTTTTATAAATTTTGTTTCGTTTTCCCAGCATAACGATTTGTAATTACTGTTTATATTTGAGTTCAACTTCCTTCGTACAGTGTTTCGAAGATGTTTTTTTTAATAATTTTGTAACTTTGAAACTTATAAATATTTTAATATTTCTAAATTCTTCAATTGATAATAGAAGAGCACAAATCCTAATAGGTGCTTGGGGCATGGGTGAACCTGCAAATTTGGTTAAATTATATTTGTCTTTTATTTGTCTATATATTTTACATCCGATTTATGAGTCCCAAATTGATATTTGGTTGTATGGAACCTATAAGAAATAAAGGGCCGATCCTGGTATAATTTGGCACATCATCTTAGAATATAATAGAACTTGGTGAAATAATGAACCGATTATAACCAATTTCAATAGGCATTGCCCTTGGAACAAAATAATAGTACGTGCCAAATTTCATTAAGAGATCTAAAAAACTGCTTCCTTTATTTTGCGAACCAGCATTACATGGAAAGCATGATGGACGGACAGATGGATATGCTTAAACTGTGTCGAATCTTCAATATCCTCCATTACAAATGCGTGTGGAGAAATATTTTTGGCTATAACTGTTTTTTTACTGAATATATTTTAATTATTTTTTTGGAAGTTTTTACTTGATCTTAGAGTTTGCCTCAGAGATTGATATATATTTTTTAATACACTTAATCCATTTTGATGGTTTAAAGTATGAACTCATTTGGACTATAACAAAAACGGAAAACAGACAGACATAACTTAAATGACTCAGATTTTAATTATAAAATGATGCAAGAATATGTATCTAAAATGATTCCTTTTTAGCATTACACACAGAAAAATAAAATATAGTCTCTCTGCCGCAAATAAAAATTAATTTATATTTTCTTGGAAATTAAAATAATAAAACAAAAAGAAATAACACGAACTTTTTATTTAGCTGTTCGAATCTTAAACAACTTTTAACATTTAGCATGATTTATCCCGGTTTTTTTTAACTAAAAGCATTTTTTTTGATATAACTTGTATAATATTCATGAGACCAGATGTAGGCATCGCTTCAGATTCTGATTTTAGGAAGTTTATTAGTACAAATCGCTTCTGAAGTGTCGCACTCCATCTCTCCCTTTTAAAATGCCAAAATAAAATTTCAACATGTTTTTTCATTTAATTTTCGAACTTGGACTAAAATTGATCCGAAAAATTTCTTAAATATTTTGTACAAAAATTTGTTTGTGAATCATACATCTAAGTAGATCAATTGGAGAGATATATTATTTTCGACACTAAAGTTTTGAAATGTTTTTCCAAAAGGGGAAATTCACTATTTTTCTCTTACTGTAATTATTTCGATAATTCTGAAAGAATTCTTATATGCAAAGAAATCCGAGGGCATTAAGGAAAACACCCGCACACCGACCATATTAATTTTTCGTTAGTTTAAAAATTGTTCTTTAGTTATTTTGTGGAGAAAAAATCTCTTCCAACAGCAAAGTGGCCATTTTACTTAAAAAAGTAGATATTTTGCAACAAGATTTTCCTGAATAAGAGTATTTTAATAAGTTAAAAATCTACTTACAGTTATATACTTATTTGTATTATAGTAAAATTTCTTATAGCATCCATGTAACCCCCAGAAAAATTTATTTTAAAACGCATAAAATCTGACATAATTGTTAGCGTCACAATAATGAACTGCACACTTAAGAATATATCAGAAAATCAAAACTGCCATTTTTAAACAACAATGTGGTGTAGGGTATTAGATAGTCTGTAACCTTTTTTTTGCATTTTTTATTAAATTTAGAATTTTCTCGATTTTGAATTTGCAATTATATTTTTTTACATTGTCAATATATATTGAAGTGATCGTGATAAGTAATACATGTGCTTAATATACCATCAATCACAATATACAAATTGACGAACATATTTTGATAGTTTCACCTAGATTTTTGGAAGAACTAAGTGGAATTCTAGATGTAGTTAAGAACAAAAGTAAAAGTGATCTTGGGGTAAATAAAAAAATGTTATATTAAATTTAATATTTATATTGGTCATATACAAGATTTGTTTATTTTAATATATTTGTTAGATTCTTTAAGAATAAAGTCGTTATTTAATTTTTTTTGAGAGTTCATATATCAAAAAGGCAAATAATAATTTATTGGTTATTCCTGGAAATAAAGGGTTATTCCAGAGAGTATCGAATGTTCAAAAGTTACATAACATTAATTGCAATCTACTGTATTTCAAATATCATTTATCAGTTCAAAGAAATATAATTATTATAAAAAACTCTAAATCAAATGAATGATAAGTACGTAATAATTTTATCAATACTAATTCTTAAAAGATTGCAAAGTATTATTTAAATATATTATTTTTATACAGTACAAAAGTGGTGAATAAGGGTTTATGAACAAGAATACTGTTATGATATTTATTGTTGTGAATACATATATAATAACAACAAAATGAATACAATGTAAAGTATTGAAGAGGGATGGAAATTCGTAAGGGATACAATCTGATCACTTGTTAACTGATAACTTGTTTTCTCAGTAATACAGCGTTACTAAACTTCTACCCGATGCGATTTGCTGGATAAAAAATATCCTTAGTACTAGATCTTGAAAAAAAATTCAGAAATCACAACATGTTTTTTTCAAATATTTCTTGTAACAGGGACTTTGCCAAATCTTCTGTCCGTTCTAAAATTTTTAATAAACCCGTTTCATAGATAATGACAAAGTTTTGACTCCCTAGTGAAATAGTTCTTTCGGTATGTGTAAATAATAATTGACAGATAAAATATAATTATTATTTGGGTTGTATGGGTGGCTACCTCTTCCTTTTATGCTAACAGTTTTACTTTTTGTGGTGTAAAACTGTACTCTCACTTATAATATTTGCTTTTTATCGGGGATACCTTATCTATTTTCTTCCAGTATAACAGTTCGAAGAGAAAGTAATTATGATAAAATCTTAATACTCTCACTAAAATAGTTATTTAAAAATTCGATAATCAGTATTAGTATTGTATTGGGTCTACCCTTCCCGGTAAAACATATCCTTGAGAAAATGACTGGGACCAACTCGCTGTTATAGTTGTACGTTTGTATGCCCCCTGCTTTGATTAAAATCTAGTAGTTGTCTAAAAGTCCCAAACCGGATCGATATTTTATATAGCTTTATAAGACCAAATTTTTTTCCGGGAAGATATGTACCGAGATCGGCCAAATATAATAAGAAGTAAATAAAAAATTCTAAAATTTCACAAATTCTATTAAAATTTACAACCATAATTTTTCTAACTATTTTTAATATACATTATTAATTTAGCCGATCTTGGTACATATCTTTCCGGAAAAAAAAATTTTGGTCTTATAAAGCTGCTAAATAATTACCAATGATTTCCGGCTCAATTGTTTTTCTAACTGTCTTCAATATACGTTATAAATCTGACCAATATCACTTCATATATTTCTGTATCTTACATACGTATCTAATTTCTTTTCTTTTCTTTAAAATTATTTTTGTATAAAATGGGCCATTAAAATCTATGGCTCGGTAAAATATATTGGTATATATATTTCTAGAATATATATACCAATACGTTCATTCTTCTGTAATGAACGAATAAGTTTCTTTTTTGGTGTAATATCTTTAACTCTTGCTAACTTTTCCATAATGATAGTGGTGGGGGGTACATAAGATTTGACATAGCCGAATGTAGTTTTCTTACTTGTATATTAATTCATTAGTATGGATTTCACTAAATTCGTAGTCTCAACTAGGATCAGGTGCTTATGCTGATTTCAAACATTTAACAAATTTGTAAAAGTGGGTAATTGAAGATACCAGAGCAAAGTTCTCAAGGTCTTGTTAATATTCAATTTATTTTGTATGTCTCTAAACCTTTATTTTCTTTCAAAGATAAATTAATTAAGTTTGTATGTTTATTTTCCGTTTAATTAATATTCTAAGGATTAACGTTAATCAAGGTTGTATATAACGTAAACTGTCTTCCTCTCTTTCCCTCTCTCTCATTTGGAAATATTAACGTTTTATTACAACTCACTTTGTTTTTTGTTGTTATTGTTTTGATGCTGGTTTTACGCTACACACATGTTACCGTTAAATTAACAAAAGCAAAAAAAAAAAAAAAACAAACACGTGAAAACTCACACAAACATTAAAAACACACGCATTAAGAAAATATCACTCATTCGCTCACTTATATTTTTTATTATAACTTTTCATACACACATATTCGTACATACATGTATTTTACATTACTTGAATTTAAACGGATATAAAAATTTTACTTTTTCTTTTTTGAGTTGATTAATTTCCGTTAACACTTTGTTGGATTATCTTAAAAATATATTTTAGTTAGTTGTTTGTTTGTTTTTTTTTTTATTTATTTTGTTCCTTTTTTGGTTAAAACGTTTAAACAAATTTATTTAGAAATGTAGATGTTCACAGTTACGTGTGTTAAACAATACTCTCATCACTTAAAGGAAATAAAAGTAGATTTCCTGCGTTTTTCTTTTATTTCTTACTTTCTTTTTGTTTTCTTCAATGTATTTCACTTTTCTTTGTGTCGTTGTTTTATATTTATTTGTTGTTGTTATATTTTTCATATGTGTTTTTTTCTCGATAACGTTATTTATGTTTAGTTACACACTCACTCACTTGCTCACGCTTTTAAAGATTTTTCAGAGTCAACCGATGAAGCCGAAAAATTTTCCTCGATTTTCTTTTATTACGTTCTTTTTTCTTAGCCGAAAATTTCGTATTAATTCGTTTCTTTTGTATTCACGGAAATTTTGTAGCGAAAAAACAAAACTGAAAAAAATGAAAGGAGAACGAACGTGCGACAGTTGCTGTGAGTAGCACGTTGCATCTGTGCTCATGAAACGAAGAAATCTTTTTGATTTCTGTTGTGTCGTGTTGACTTGGTTGGTTGTTTGCTGCCAGCCAGCCAGTGTTTCTTTATGCTACTACTGCTACCATGACACCACTACAACCCAAACTCATGCCAAATTATATTGTCTACATCTGTGTGTGTTCGCATCTGTGTGAATGTGTAATTTTTCGAGTTTTGTTTTCATTCTATATTTGTGCTGTTGCAGCATTAGCTACCGCTGTTGTCTGCTGTCGACAGCAACAAACGATGACAATAACTGACAGACAGTCAGTGAGTGAGACAAATACAAAGAAACCATAACGATAAAACAAATGTCTATAAGACAAAGTCGACGATTACGTTAAACGTCAAACGACACAACGATATACGACCAACCGACAACTTCGATAATAATGACAAAAGAACACAAAGACCATCAATACAAATGATGTTCATGATGATTATCATCATTAAAATTATAATGTTGAATATAATTATGTTCATGTTAATAATGAACTTCATTATGTTCAATAATGATGACATTGATGTTTGATAGAACAACTTAAAGTATTTTTTCGTTTACAAAAAAGATTTGCGACAATATTTTGTGTGTTTTTGTATGAATATATTTTTTTATTGTTGGTTCAATTTATTGCTTGAAATATGTATGCACGTTATTATTGAAGTGGGTTATTTATAAGTTTCTAATATTTTGCTATTGACCTTCATTGAGTATTAATTAAGTTTTAGGTCCTTTATATACTTCAGCCATCACAAAAGTTGTAGAATATAATGCACAGTGCTTCGTGTGAAAGTGGAATCAAAATAAATAATTATTTTCATGTTTATAGTAGATTCACAGTACAGAGGTTCACAGACTTTTTAACTAACTCTTTAATTTTAGAACCGATAAATATATATAAGATATAAACTGGAATGGGGAATGTTATTTATAAAAATTAAATTTTTTTAATTTTAGCTGAGTTTTCCGAAAAATAAATTAATATTTAAACTTTTATATAATTAAAACAAAAGACGATCCGAAATAAAATCAGTTTTTCGTTAAAATTGTCACTCTTTAATATAAAGGGCTTCGGGTAGAAAATATTTCATGAGAGTTTGCATTACATATGTAATTAAAAGAAGTGAGATCGAATTCTTGAAATACATATATGTTAATAAACACGAAATGTGTTTTTTTAATTTCTTTTTATTTGAGCCAATTTTAATTATCGAATTTCTAAAGATCTTTAAGGAACTTCTTTCGTAAACAAATTTCTGCAGGATCAGAGGAAGCAGAAATTAAAGTAAAAATGTCAATTACTTTCACACAAACAAAATAATAATTTTCAAATATCTTATGAACTCTTGAAGATAAAGTATTAAGATTTCACTTCCATTACTTTCTTAATGAATAGTTTTACTGGAAAACTGTATTACCTTCATAACTATTGAAGGGAGAGTTTACAAAAATTAAGTCTAAAACACTTTTTGAAGAACTGCGAACATGAATTGGCGAAAATCTAAAGAACTTTTGAAGAAAATTTCTTAAATTTAGACTAAATCATTTGATATAAAATAATTTTACTTGAGAAAATGGATGGATGATATGATCAGGGAAAAAGTTATCATGATAAAAATACAAATAAATCTAAAAGAGATGTCCCTATATTGACCTATTATAAATTACGTATGTCTTAAAAACTATTCCATCAGATTGATTAGTATCAAAGCAAATGATACTAATCAATCTGAAAAACTAATACAGCGAAAACCTTTCCAAATCCCATATGACTTTATAGTACGTGTCGCGACTTTTTTAACTGCGAAATCAAATCTTCGAATCTTGGAATGCAGAAAATTTTTGTGCAGCATAACACACCGGATAAGCTATTTTCTATATAAATCAAAATTATAATTCATATTTTTATTTGTATTTCTTCAAACTTCATTATTATTGTTCTCATCATCATCATAATCATTATTTTATTTTAAGTTCGAACACATTAATTCAGTTTGAAATAACAATGATTTTGTTGGTTGTTGATGTAAATCTTTTCTCTTTTTATTCTAAAATTTTGACATTTCATTTATGAATGAGGGAGCTGCTGCTTCAAACATGTGTAATGTCATTTTATTGTAGATATTTTTTTGTTTCGTTTGCTTTTACCCCGTTTTCATATGTTGGGGTAGTCTTTACTACAGCTGCACAGTGTTACAAATGAAAACAATTAAATGGAAAATCTTTAATTTTCTCGCAACCGAGTTTTTTTTTTCACCAAACCTAATGGGGACCGGTTCGTAGAGACATATATGTGCCTCGGGATATATATGAACTTATTTGTTATATTACATCGATTTTAAAGAATCATATTTTTTCTGTTTATTTGAAAACTTTTCAGTTTATTTTGGATATTATGGATCTAACGGAAGTAAAGAATTTGAACGCAATTGTGTGTAATTTTATTGAAATTTGTGTAGTTGAAAATTACAGACTTAAGTCCGTTTAGTTTTTCATTTGAAACACTGTATACTGCTGTGGTTGACAAATGACTATTTTGTTTTACAATTTTACATACATTTTACATACATATGTTTGTAAGTGGGGATGACAGTTAAATGTCATGAGTAATATAAATTACATATGGGTTATTCACAATCAAATAATTGTATTTTTCATATATATTTATATATATGTATGTGAAAATCTTTTATTACAATCATAATAAAAGATCGTTATGCTGCACCTTTTTCTATCGCTAAGAATTGAGATCGGGAAATTCTTATCATGCATTTATGTTAATAAAACTGAAACCATTTTTTTATGTGATAGAAATTTAATTATAATTCACAAAAAATTGTTTTCATCAAAAGTGATGAAATTTTTAACTTTTTTGATAAAAAGAGCTGCTATTCTATCAGATGTCATGGGAGCCCTTTTTAAAATGCTTTCTATTTTTTGGCTTTAGAAACATGATGTGGTCCATTCCTTCCACCTGAACCAGGTTTTCCCTGGTACTGATTAATATCATTGGGTTTGTTAAAAATATTAAAAAAATGAAATAATTGACCAAAGTTTATTGTAATCGGACAAGTAACGTAGACAAGAGAATCATTCCAACAGGCGGACATGCATTCCGGATGCCGGACGCCCCTTTTAAAAATAAATCACCATTCCAATGATATTGATTGAAATTTTGGTTATAAACTGATTCAAGCACAAACCTATAAGAAAGTTCGAAACGGCAAATTATTAACTACTAATTATCGCATATTTTATATTTATGTTTAATTTTCTTTAGGGGCTGTAAAGTGTACCGGATATATGCCATTATAGAAATATATACAAACATCATGTGCTAGGAAAAACGTATTTGTTAATGTTACGAAAAAGTAACATCATGAGTGACATTTAAATTTCTATATCTACATAACAGAAAGAACAATTTAAGTTCTTTTTGTTTGTTCAAACATAAATTCAATAAATATAATTCAAGCCAACATATGATGTTTGATGTTGTAAAGAATTAAATAAAGATGATTGAATTTCACAACAATAATTTTCCTTTATATAAATATTGTATGGAACATGAATATATATTTGGGCAAATTATCAACACTACTGATGAAAGTTTGAACTTATTTCGGATAACCTTCTATTAACATTTTTATAGTGCGTTCTGCAATTTTGCCTGAACAGGTAGTCCATCACATTTGGTCACCTTTTGTTTGCACTTCAATTCTTTTTTAACAAAAGCAATTTCGGTATTTAATGAGCCCGTTGTAATAAGTGTTTGGTTTCTTTTGCGGCAACTGTATATTGTTTGTCATGCCAAGAACTTTTTTGGAAACTTTGACTGTTTTTGAGTGCCAACTTTTCTTTAACATTCCCCCGAGCATCAGCACTATAAAATTTTTGACCTGGAAGTTCCGAAAAATCTGCCAGTACATAAGTTCCGTTATCAGTTATGCAGAAAGAATATTTTTCTTGCAAAACTTGGCTTCAATTTTCGTGCTTTGTTTTTTAACTCTACATTTTTAGCCATATATATTCTTAAATCTGCATTAGTTTTTATTTGACGTACTATATAGTGTGAGCACTATTTAAAAGGGTTGATTTCATAACGGATGTGTTGGGAAAAGGCTTTCATTTTTTTAATTTTAGAAACATTATGTGGGCCATTCCTAATACCTTAACCAGGTTTTTTTAATTAACCACAAGTTCCTTTGGTACATAAGAAATCATTTGACGGCAAACCTCTGAATGGGTTTTGTTAACATATTTAATGACTTTTGGTACGCACTTCATTCTGATCACTCATTTTAATCAGATTAACAATATATTTATTTGTTTAAAACTTAACAAATAACTGACATATTTTACAAAGGTAACTTCATAAAAAAAACAAAGACCCAAAAACATATTCAGGTTAAAAATTTAATGAAAAACTTGTGTTAAGAATTTTCGATCTAACTCCTTATATGTTATTCAAAATTTGTCATTTGCAATTAAAGAGATATTTAAGAGAAACATTGAAAGGATGTGTTTTCATGTTATTATCCAGTATTGACTGAATTTAATTTATTGTGAAGAATTTCTTGTACTTTTGGATTTTTTGAAGAATTCAATTTGGTTGTTTATTATTCTTTAAACTAATTCAGATAGAGAATTATATTTTTTATACCCACCCGTCATATATAAAGATATACTCTCGTAATTATCGTAAATATCGTAAATAACGAAAAAATTTACTTCTTTGATTGACAAACTTGATTTGTTGCAAAAGAATGTATACTTTATGCTTTACAAGATGATTTCTATTATCTTCATTCCAAATTTCAAATTATGTCCACAAGACCCAAAGGTATAATTTAAAATCACCTGCAACTTTGCAAACACTGTGTGAAATTTATCTAAATTGGTTATATTTTCGGGAGTTATAGATTTATTTCCATTTTATCATTCCAAAGGATTTTTTGGAAAAATTGTTGTTTTGAACTATTTCTTCATAAATTTAAATTTATATCATCCAGAAAGTTAAGAAACGATGGTAAGAATTATTTATCTCCTATAGAATTTTTACGTCATTCGTAAATGATTTGCAAAATGTTCGTCTTATCATATTTTCAGTTTTGAAATGTAGATTCGTAGTTTTTTACTTTTAATATCCTGGTCGTCCATGTAATCTTTGTAAACAAATACAGGTCGCAGTTTTTTAAATACCACGATGAAGCTTGGCATTACTTTGGACGATACCTATTGAAATTGGTGATGATGGGACCATTATTATTATAAAAGACTTGAATATAAGGCGATTTTAACGAATAAATCTAATAATATTCTAGAATGATGTTCCAAATTTTACGAATATCGAATCATTTTTTCTCATTGAAGTAAAATTTTGAAAGGCTTAAATTTCATATTTAAGAAAACATTGTGATAAGAATTGGTCAATTTGAGACAAAAATAGGTAAAGGTCGGTAAATAATTTCATCTAGTATTGTCCCGTATTATCACCCTAAAAGAAGTCGGGCTTGACCGACTATAACTTTTACTTGTTATACCCTCCACTACCACAAGTGGTGAGGGTATATTAAGTTT
>PYHX02000238.1:0-32431 GCA_004302925.2 Cochliomyia hominivorax | reverse complement strand
TTATTCCAATTAAATTCTTTTCAATAATTTATGCTCTAATTTCTTTTTTTGATTTTTCAATTTTTGTCTTTTTTGTTGTTGTTTCTTTTTTTTTTAATTTTGGCATACTTCTGTCAAGAGTTTGTCGCACTGAATCATTCACTCACTCACTCGCTCATTCCAAGAAAATATAAATAAACTGATACAGCAAAATGATTTAGACGACAGAATGTCTTCTAAAGAACACAATTCTGTAGTGGGTAAATTATGGTCCCCAGAGGAAAGTAGTTTCAAGAATGTATTATTTGTTTTAAGTAGATTTTTAAAATATTTGTTCATGAGACTTTTGAAAAAATAATGAGCAGAAATGATTGCAATTGCTTTAAAATGAGGGGAGATATAAGAAATTAATTAAAATGTTTGACTTCTCATGCAGAGTAAAGCAAAACTGAGTCTAGAGATATAAACCCAACTATACTCAGGATAATATACCAAATCTGGAAGGTAGACTAAACTATAGACTATAGAAATACGATCAGAGCAATAGACCAAACTATAGTTTGAACGAAACCGTTACGATACTTAAATTGAAATACTGGATAATATATCAAACTGTAATCTGGAAAACAAACTAAGCTATAATTTGTACAATAGATCAAATAATAGTCTGGACATTAGACCAAATTGTAGTCTGGAGAAAAGAGGAAATTATAGTCTGGACAGTAGACTAAACAATACTCTGGACAATAGACCAAATATAATGGACAATAGATCAAACTATAGTCTAGACAATAAAGCAAACTTTAGTCCGAACATTACACCAAACTATAGTCTGGACTATAGGCAAAATAATAGCTAAAAGAATAGATCAAATTATATTTTAAGAAGAATAAGGAGAATAAAGAGAATAAGAAGATAAGGGAAAGTAAATTAAACTATAGTTTTTCTATAGAAAAACCAACTTTAATCTGGAAAATAGACCAAACTTAAGTTTGGACTATAGACCGGAGAATAGATCAAACTATATTTAAAGCATTAATCAATAACAATAGTCTGAACAGTAGACTTTTGTCTAGATAATATATCACACTATAGTCTGGGCAATAGACCGAACTTTAGTCTGGACGATCGACTAAACTATAGTTTGAACAATAGACCAAACCAAAATGGAACGAACTAAAGTCTGGATAATTGACCAAACTAAAGTCATGACAAAACACTGAACTGAATAAAAGATCAAACTGTAGTATGACTAATAGACCAAACTTAAGTCTAAACAACTGATCAAACAATTGTTTGAACAGTAGACCAAACTATAGTTTGGATAATAAATCAAACTATAAAATATACAGTAGAACAAATTATAATCTGGTCAGCAGATGTGAAATAGTCGAGAAACCAGACTATAATTCTGGTTGAAAATTTGAAATTATAAAGTTACATTTTGAATTATAAGTTTATTCTATATATGATTATTAGGAAATCTGTACAATAAACCGATATAAAGTGCATGCTATATTATGTATGAATTGTATTTTGCAATAGTCTGGCCTATCAATGAGACATTTTAAAACTAATGTGATAATTTTAGCTATAGTTTGGACCGAAATCGGTTCTCAAGTCTGAAATAAGATCTGCACTTTAGTTTAAATGAAAATCTGGAGTGTAGTTTACATTAAAATCTGTATTAAATGAATCCAATTTGGAGTATTTTATTTACTGTATTCCAAACAGTCGTAAATTGATCTGTTGTGACCGATAGTCTTTTTCTGATTTCAAGGAAAATGTTTTGGTTTAATGCCTAAACTATTTTTAATATTTTTGAAATATGTGATTTAATTCTATGAAAAAAACTATGTTATCAACACTTCCACATTTAGATTCAATTAAAACAACTAATATTTTTCGATTTTTCTGCTGCTTAAAAATATTTTATTTTAACAAATTATAGTCTTTAGTTAAATAAAAATAATAATAAATTTATTATTTATTTTTATCAAGATTTTATTGTGCTGAACTTTTAAAAATCGTGTTAAATTTTCCAACCGCATCAAATAAATATTTAAAATTTCCTTTTTCCGTTTAATAGCGAATGAATTATGCACGATTTTTAAATTGATTTAAACTGCTCCATTCTAAAATATATATATGTATAAAATAAAATACGATAAAGTAAAAATTTTAATATTTCCCATAAATTATGGAAAAGGGCTGATTTATTCCTCCCACAAATGTCATGAAAAAGTTCATAATAATTGGAACGAATAAGTGTTTACATGAAATTCAGGTAAAAAGCTGTCGGTTTCAATGGTTAAAATAGTTAAAATGTAGTTGAGGTTTAACCTTTTGAACTTGATGCATCCATTGAACTGAACTTTAACTTCAGGTAAATAATTATTGCAATAAAAACACATTTTAATGGTTGAGAAGTTGACCAGGTTTTTACTGTTTTCATCCAAATCTACAAACAGAAAAACCCACATACAATTTACAACATTCTACAATGTAACATAAAATACACACATACATGCATACATACATACATACATACATACATACATACATACATACATACATACATACATACATACATACAAACATACAAACATACATACATTCATACATCCATACGTATATTCATATGTATGTGTGTGTGTTAAAAAATATATACAAATACTTAAATGAACATTTTTATAAATTAATTATTTAACAACGATTTTATACGTCATAACAACATTTCGTACAGACAACACAAAAATATTGTTGACTGCCTGCCACTCATTGCTGTTGAGTTTAACCGACAATATTGTTGTTGCAAATACGTAGAAAAAACCACCGCAGTAACAACATTTTTAAAATGATTTTTATTGTAACACAACACTCCCGAATGACAGGAAAATATTTAAAAAGGGCAATAAAAAATTATTAACGTATGAGGTTGGCGGGTGGTGAGGGAGAAGAAGGAGGAGATGATTTGCCAGTCTGCTAGTTTTACATATAAACAATTAAAATTAATTGTATTTTATAACATCTCTAAGGACGTATTATTTATAAATACACCTTCTTACATAACACATTTGTATTTAAGCTTTTTTTTTACTTAAGATTGAATTAAATTTTTAATATTTTCCTGAATAACAATTAAATTCAGCTTTATTAACAAATTAATAAAGAAATTGCTTTGTTTATAATTATTTTTCAATTGTTTAACAGCTTAACAGGACTAAAAATAACCAAAATATAGTCTGCACAACAGACCAAACTATAGTCTGGTTGGATAAAACAAACTATAGTTTGAGCAACAGATTAAACAATTGTCTGGACAATAGACTAAACTATAGTCTGGACAACAGACTAAACTGTAGTCTGGACTACAGACTAAACTATAGTCTGGACAACAGACCAAACTATAGTCTGGACAACAGACCAAACTAAAGTCTGGACAACAGACCAAACTATAGTCTGGACAACGGACCAAACTATAGTCTGGACAACGGACCAAACTATAGTCTGGACAACGGACCAAACTATAGTCTGGACAACGGACCAAACTATAGTCTGGACAACGGACCAAACTATAGTCTGGACAACGGACCAAACTATAGTCTGGACAACGGACCAAACTATAGTCTGGACAACGGACCAAACTATAGTCTGGACAACGGACCAAACTACAGTCTGGACAACGGACCAAACTACAGTCTGGACAACGGACCAAACTATAGTCTGGACAACGGACCAAACTATAGTCTGGACAACGGACCAAACTATAGTCTGGACAACAGACCAAACTATAGTCTGAACAATAACCAAATTGGAATCGTGACAATGGACCAAACCCTACCCTGGACAGAAGTTCAAAATATGGACTTGACAATGGACTAAATTATAGTCTGGACAACAGACTAATTTATAATCTGGACAATACACCAAAAAAAATATAATCTGGGTATAACACCAAATTGTAGGCTAGACAACAGACCAAACTATATTTTCGTACTAAAAATATTAGTGTTTGAATAAATTTTTAGTCATTTTTTGTTATAAAAAACTAATTTTCACCCATTTTAAAATTTCCTTTTCAGATGGCTGAATTAATGCATCAAATGCGTGATCCTGCCCATACATTGGGCGGTTCTGTGGGCAGTATACCACAGACATTAGTGTCCAATAGCTCGTCTGGTCCTGATATGTCTCTGCAGAAAGCTTTATCCGGAAATGGTGTACACACAACACCAGCTACAAATCTCAAGCTTAGCGAAACATTACGCCAGGCACAACATGATGCTAGTCCGAATTTAGTATCATCATCAAAAATGAAATCATCCAAATCTTATACACATGGTCTCAGTAATTCCGCAGGAACGGTAAAATAAAACTTGAATATTTTTCTTTAAGTTGATTTTAATAATTTCACTAATTTTTTCTTCCAGGTTAACATTCCAACTTCTACCTCAGCTCAAAGTAATCTCTCCTTTTGGCCGATATCTCGCCCAATCACACTCATTTCTTCGAAGTCATGTATGTGGGTAAAATACGGGTTTCCCACAAACGGTGTACCCTTCTCTTTTATCGATGATGCTTACCCAAAATTAAAGCCTTACGATGCCCAAAGACAACGTCTCATGCAAATGTCCTCGAATCGTAAAAATGTCCATTATAGTGAGGGAGCTTTTGTGGGTACAGGTTCAATTGACTTGAAACCGGGATCGCTAAAAGATAATGAAGTAAAAGAGGAAGACGAAGAAGCAGCCACCGAACAAGATGAGAAAAAAGAAATGATGAAGTTTTTGTTGTAATTGAAATCATGTTAATTAAGAAGAAGAAAATTCAGCAGGAACCAGCAGTAATGGAGGAGGAAACCAAATCGGTGGAAGATAATAAAGAGAATACTTTACACAGGAAGACTAATGCGGGGCATAAGTCAATTGGAAATTATGTGAAAAAGAGTAAAGTATTTAATTATAAGATGATGAAGATAATTTTTAGTTGTTTCTGCAAATGGTTTATTATTGGTCTCTTAAGACTTTTCTTAAACAAAAATTGCAATAATAAATTATTAAATTTATTTCTATTTATAAACAATTCATTTAAATAGTAACGAAATAAATTCGAATGATTCACAAAATATGATGAATCTGAAAAAATGCCATCAATGTCATTATAAATAAACATCCGACTCCTCCCCGGTCAAGAGAGAAGAGGATAATCAAACATCGTTACAACAAACAACAATAACCACAACAACATCAACAACAAATCAACAGAAACGCGACAACAATTAAATGCTATTATGGCTTGGATAAGTGAGTAGAGTTGTAGAAACCTTTCAGGACTTAAAGCAATGAAACCTTTCTCTCTTTCTCTCTTTATTTCTCTTTGGTTACAAACAAATTTAAAGTAGAAAATTTTAATTTCCATTCAATTTATTGCAATATTTTTGCTTTACACTCCCTAATCCCTTTTTACCCAGCATGTTTTACCAGTGGCATTGATTAAAGAAGAAGTAATTCTTTATTTACATTAAACACGTTCTTTTAGTTGTTTTTTCTTTCTTTCTTACACCAAAAGCACTTTGATGATTTAACATTTAAAAAAATTTCAATTTTTTTTTTTTAAGTTTTACAAGAAAAAGTTTTATTGCAGTTTATCGTAGACTTGATATATATTAATATATATTTTCACCCTTTGCTTTATAAACTATTTTATTCCCAGCATGTTTATTCCTGGCAGCAGTAGAAAAGTTAAATGTTATTCTCAGCATTATAAAGTGGACGAAAATTGATCTTTCATTTTAAGTTGATTCACTGGAATTTAATTTCTTAATTAAATTGTTTTCAAGTTTTCAGTTTTATCAGTCTAAAGATTTTTTGTTCAATCACTTAAATATAAAAGAGAAAAATATATATTCGTATTTACAAAACGGATCCAAGCATGTTTTATACTTTGTATATTTTTTTTAATAAATTATGTATTTTTAAGAAGATTTGAAATGTTTATAATAAATAAGGATTAAAGCAAACTATGAAATGAATGACTACAGGAAATGGTCTAATAACTACCTAGATACTATAAGTATCTAGCTTATAATAGATTATTAAGTCTACATAATGGTCTGGTATCTAGTCTGGTCATCGAGTCTGTAAATATTATATCATTTACTCTATGAGCAGATTATTATTTGTCTATTAAGCCAAATTATTACTTAGTAGATAAAGCAGACTAGTCTATAAAGTTAGACCAGTACTAGTCTTCTAAGGAAACTAGTATCTAGGCAATAAGTCTCTAAAGTAGAATAGTATCTAGACCTATGAAGTACACTAGTATCTTATCAACTAATAATCAGGGTTATCTAGTCTATTAAAGTATGGTATTTAGTCTATAAAAATCTAGTCTATAAGTGGACTAATCTATACATTAGTAGGCATCTAGTCTATGAAGTAGTCTATTTACTAGCCTACAAAAAAGACAATAAACTAGTCTAACAAAGCTTCACTAAAAAATAGCAATTAAGACTTTGGACTTAACTCTGTAAACCTGCCAAACAAAAAGATATTGAAAACTTCCTTTTTTAAAATTATTAAAACCGTTTCATCCTTAATTAAGATTAAAGTTAATATTATGACACATTTCATAAAAACTTACATTTTAACTTCCTTTTAGTTTACCAAAAACAACGTGATCGTTCCGCCTCATACGGCTGTATACCACCCTATGTGGAACAAAATCGTACTATGTCTTTTTAGTTGGACGCTCAGATTTACGTTTGATCTCACCTGATCGCAAACAGGTTTACTCTATAAAGATTTCAAAGATGTAGCCAGTTGTGCTCAGGGTCAAAAGAATGCCGATCATTTTGGCATCATCTGTCGTGAGGCCCATAGCGATGGTTATATAGGTTATGTATTCAATGTCAATCGGATCATGTATGTGATGATATTGTGGCGGCCATTATCGCAAGCATTCATAACATGTGCCGATCAAAAACGTAAGGAGGCAACACAAATCTTTTCATGTGACCACTGTCCCATGTTATGGTATCATAAATTGTGTACAGATGTGGAGGGTTTGAGTGAGAAGAAAACAACAGAATATGATTTTTAGACGTATAGAGACCTTGACTGATGATGAACAAGATACTATTGGGCTAAATTTTATGGTTCTGAGAAAATGAATGCTCCCCTACAGGGAGCAAAATCAATTCCTAATGATGGCTCCTGAGAGCACATTGTGAATCGAGGCAGCAGCGACATGTTCATGACACAGCTGAAATCGTTCGGAATTTTAAATCAATATTTGGGTGGCAGTACCATCTTTATGAAAGCTAAACGGTCGCTGACAAATTCATTCGATCATTTATTGAAACGTAAGCCATCTAAAGATGATATCGGAGCAAATACTTTAACGGTCAGAAGAACATAAAATAAGAGAAAGTTCAGCAGAACCCAAATTGGAGGCGGGTAAAGATGATGCTGATTCACCACCCGAAGCTTTTAGATCTAGATCAAATACTATTGGTTCGATAATGCCAGTCCAAGTAAACCTACAGCCGATCAATTAAAGAGTCCTATGATGGACATGTAAGTTATGGAATTATTAATGAAAATTTTGTTTTTTCATTTTATTTTTTATTTTTTAAGATTCATAAAAGTGGGCAATAGTCCCAAAGAATCAGAAACTCATCAGGGTTCTTGGCGCCAGGCCATACTCAATAGTGTTGTAACACCCTCCAAGGGTATGGAACAAGATGCTCAAGCAGAATTCTTATCGCCCATGAGAATTACTCGTAAGTTTAACCATTTTAGAGCACCAGCAAACCTAAAAATATAATTTATTTCCTTTATTTTTGTACAGAACCCAAACGTGGCAAACGTTCTCGTGAAGAATTGCGTGAACTCTGGAAGACCGCTATAAGACAGACAGTTTTACTCAATCGTATGGAAACCGAAAATGCCATGCTTCAGGCCAGACAAAATGAGAACGAATTGAAACGCATGAAATTAGATTATGAGGAAATAATACCTTGTGATAAACAACTCATCGATCGTTGGGAAATGTTTATCGATAGAGATTCTCTGAAAATTGGCAACAAGAAAGATCCAAAAGTTTTGGCTCAGGCTATAAAAACGGGAGTGCCCCGTTCCAAACGTGGCGATGTGTGGACTTTCTTGGCCGAACAGCATTCCATGAATACAGCACCTGTTGACAATGTTAAATTTCCCAATTTCAATACACCTTATCATATACTCCTTAAAAATCTAACTGAACACCAACATGCCATCTTTATAGATTTGGGCAGAACATTTCCCAATCATAAATTCTACAAAGATCCTTTGGGTTTGGGTCAATTGTCGTTATTTAATTTGCTAAAAGCCTATTCTATATTAGATCCTGAACTGGGTTATTGTCAGGGTTTGGGTTTCATTTGTGGCATATTATTGTTGCATGTAAGTTAAAGTTTCTTACAATATATATGTGATAAACTTACTTTATTCTCTTTCTCACAGTGCGAGGAGGCGGATGCCTTTCAGCTATTGAAACATCTTATGTTCCATCGACAAATGCGTACCAAATACTTGCCCGACATGAAAAATTCCAATTACAATTATATCAACTTTCACGTCTAGTCAAAGATCATTTGCCGGATCTTTATATTTGGCTGGATCAAAATGATGTCTCGCCAACTTTATATGCTGCACCCTGGATTTTAACTGTTTTTAGTTCACAATTTCCTTTGGGTTTGTGGCTCGTGTCTTTGATTTAATGTTTTTGGAATCATCTGAAGTAATTTTTAAATTTGCTATTGCTTTGCTCACTGTACATCAGGAAGAGCTGTTGGCTCGTGATAATTTCGAAGAGATTATGGATTATTTGAAGACAGTGGTACCGAAAATTGATGCCAAGACTATGGAAAAGGTCATGAAAATGGTAAGTAAGAAATGAATACTATAAAATTATATATAAAACCGATTGTTTTTGTCCGTCCAGGTTTTCAACTTGGATATCAGTAAACAGTTAATGGAATATAATGTAGAATACAATGTCTTACAAGAAGAAATCTCAACCACTAATCATCATTTGGATATGTTAAATCAAGAAAAATCGAAAAACTCGCACTTGGAACAACAATTACAAGTAAATTTCCATTATTACACTTATGAACGCACACTAAATTATAACACTTTTTTATTCCAGTTTGCCCAATCATCTATAGCTCAATTGGAAAAGACCCGATCCTCGCAACAGTCTCAAATTACAAATTTACAGAGTCAAGTACAATCTTTGGAATTAACCATACAAACATTGGGACGTTATGTAGCACATTTAGCTGAACGTAATATCGATTTGGAGGTACCACAAGAAATTCGAAGAATTCTACAACAATTGGATGATCTGGAAAAACAAAGACGTAAGCCAATCTTTACGGAAAGGAAAATAGGTAAATCAGTATCAGTTAATAGTCATTTGGGGTTTCCACTGAAAGTCCTCGAAGAGCTGAACGAAAAAGAAGAACATGGTTCGCCCCAAAAAACCAAGAAGACACCCTTTTTTGAAAACACTTACGAACAACTAAGACAACAAAGACATCAACGTTATGAGGCTACAAGCAGTGGTGAAGACTCAGCATCACCTATTAGACAGATGAAACCTAAGACGATACAGCAACAGCCGCAGCAAAGACCCAATCGTTTGTATGATGACAAGGGACCCACAATGCAAGACATGCAAACACGTTTAGATGAACTTAAGCTACCCGAACATGTTGATCGTTTTATGGCTAATATTAAGAGTCCCTTGGAAGTGGATAGTGGTGTGGGAACACCACTCAGTCCACCCAGCACCAGTAGTAATAGTAGTCAAAGTAGTTCCTTAAGTACTGGTAGTCTATTTAGTCGTATTGGTTATAAAAATACACCGGCCGTATTTACATCACCCCTAGCAAATCGTCAAACATTCAATACCACACCCACCATTCTATCACCATCACCCATTAAGCCCTTATCACCTGAATTGGAGATTAAACAAAATAAAAACAGTGGAGGGGAGGCAACATTAGCTATGCATCCCTTAAGTATGGTGGGTGAAGTAAATGTTAAATTCAATGGTATTACCCAATTGAAATCGATTAAACCCACACACTATTTGAAATCATTATCATCACCCAGCTCTACAGTATTGCATCAGACATTAAAAGAAACAGAATTGGAAAATGACTTGACAAATACAGATAACAAAAAGAACATTGAAACCAATGAAGCAGCTGTTACTAACATAGACACAAGTAATTCTACTGAAATGGCTCAAACTGTTACAGGTGGCAGCAGCTAACGGTTTTGATTTATAACAAAATTTCTGAAAAGCTTTTATTAGCGAAGTTTTGAAATTTCAATTAAAACAAAAAAATGGAAAAAAATGATATTTTGAGAAAAAAATTTAAGGCTAAAAACAAGATTTAATATTTAAAAAAATTAAAACCCCGCAGAGCTTAATGTGAAAAAGAAATGATATACAAATTTTCAAACCGAAGAAAAACAAAGTAATTTTTGCTTGTAAACAAAAAAAAAAAACAAAAACTTTTTGTGTGTAAAATTTTGTTTCCTGCAAACAGGAACCAGAAAATTATTAGTTAGAAAAGCTTAAGCTAAATAAAATCGCACAAAATCTCTAAAAAAACAATTTTGCCATAAAAAACCAAACAAATTCTAAAGAATTCTAAAATCTTTATAACAAAAAAATAAAAAAATAAAAAAAGAAAAAGATAATAGAAATGATAAAACATTTTAGCTTATAAATTTAAAAAAGAATTGTATATTTCATCCCAAAGATTATTAGAAAATGAAGAAGAAGAATCTGTACTTAATAATTATTAATTATTACAATAACTATTTACATTATTATTAATTTAATTATTTAATTACTTAATTCGTATAATCATTTAAATGGTTACTTAAAACAAAACAAAAAAAAACAAAACAAAAACATAATTTAATTACACATTTAATGTTCAAAGAAAAACAACAAATATTTATTTATGTACAGTTTGTCAAATATATCTTTGCAAAAAGCCGACATTTTCAGAAAACAGGTTTTCGAGTTATTCGAAAAAATAGAATTTCAAATACGGAAACATACGGTTTTATGTTAAAAAACCCGGTTAAACAGTTTTCGTTTTATTATTATAAAACGGGATGGTGTATAAGGTACTTAAAAGAAATTATGGACCGAACCTCGTAAAATTTTACACATAAATTTTAGATTTAATTTATATTAATTTGACTAGTAATTATTGCAATACCAAAGTATATTTGAGATTAACGCCCTTCAAAGTGAAATTTGGTAGGGATCTTGTATGGGACCTATGAAAAGTAGTGGACCGAGACTTGAAAAATTTGACACGTTGTTTAAGAATATCATAAAATTTATTCTTTCAAATGTCTTTAAAATTTTCAACATTTTCCAAATAGATGGACATATTATAACAACAACAACCATTAAAGGAAGAAATTGACTCATTTTGAAAAGTGTAAAATAAATGTGAAAACACCAAAATATGCCTTCTAATGTTAAGATATTTGAATTCACTAAAGACCTCATAACTGATTGTAAAAAGTCCTTGAAAGATAAGATTAAAAGAATTCAAACGTTTCATATATTATTAAGGCCAAAAAGGTTAGGGAAATCAATGATATGTCAGGAGTGCATACAATATCATATCCCATGTCAAAAATTGAGAAAAATCCAAGTTAAAACCATACACATACTGGTTGAAGTCAGTAACCGTACGAGCTGAAAGTAATATTATTGAAACTGATGATCATAAGAATGAAAGGAGGATCTCTTCCAGCGAAAGAGGAAATGCTCCTCCTTCTATATTTCAGCTATAAAGAAAAAGGGAATGAAAAAAAAATGTCAACTAGAAGTTCCACATTTCCAATGTTTTCATAATTATTGCAAACATTTATTTGACACTTTTCAAAATGAGTCAATTTCTTCTTTTATTGTTGTTGATGCAATCTGTCCATCTATTTGGAAAATTTTGCCATCCTATAGACGTGAACAGGTTTAGCGCTGAAATATGTTCAGAAAAATTGGGATAATTAAAAAATTTTTAGTCAGAACTCATTTATGAAGTTAAAAATTTTCATATTTTTTTTATAATTGCAAAAATATATTTGACAAACTGTATTTAAAACAAAAACAAAATAATATGTTTTCTAAGAAAAAGGAAAATAAGGATTGGGGAAGAAAATGTGAAGGAGAATTTTATTATAAAGAAACAAGGAGATCTACACAATGGAATCTAAATATAAACCGAATATCTTAGGGGCTACATTTGAAAGCTTATTAACGTCTTTAACTCATACCGCTTCAATAACGCAAAGACTACGAAATAGGATTCAGGCTACATATAAATCGATGGGCCAGTCAGTGATAAATTATACAGTTGCAGTTTGGTTTCCTTCCCTAAGTAATACACAATGGAGAAATTTTCAAAGTTGCCAGAATGCAGCCTTAAGAAAATAAGTAGATGAAGATCTTAGTGATTAAAGAACCAAATGAAATGCTTAGTAGTTCCTTTTTTGGATATCATCGGTGAGATATCATCCTAACTGGAATATAAGACATGCTAAAAAAGATATTCGAATACATGGAACAGAGCATACTTTGGTATATGCAAGATCCTTCTGATCGGGAATCGTATGTGACAGCTTGGAAAAATATTCAAGACGCCACAAATTCCACGGTTTCAAGTTAACGTATTTCATTCAGACATTGAACAGAATCTACAGCGTAATGTACGAGCCAAAATTTTCCCTCTTATAAGACTTTAAATCGTTTCACGATATCCGTCCGTTCGACGGTCTGCCCATGTAAACGTTGTAAATACTCTATAGATTGAAATTTTAGAAATGTCTCAATGAAATCTTTTACAAAGGAAAAATACTATTAAAATTGGTGATAATCGGTAATATATATCTCCCATGCAAAAGTCCCCACGGAATGGGTGTTTAAGCACATAAAACACAACAATCATAACAAACAATATATGTTGTTATTGCAACAGTTCTGCTGTGCCCTATAGTTGTTTCTTGGGGGAAAAAGTTTCATTTGATACAGTTTTCTCTGCGTTGACAATCTTAGGTCGAGTGTAGCTCGGGACGTTTCGGTATGGAGATCTAATTGTTGTGGGAACGATTAAAAATTTCTAATGGGTATTGATTGACTATAACTTTTTATTTGTTTTTATATTAAAAAATGTCATAAAAACATTTCGAAATGTTTAAAATTCGTTCAAAAATCCGGATTCAAAAATTTAAACGTTATTTTCCTTTTTCTTGAGAAAACATTTATTATGTTATTTCTTTGTAATCAAATCAAGTTAAATAATAATAAAAAACAAAGAAAAAGTAGTCTTCAATCTAGTGTTGTCACAATATTATTATATTTAATATTAAAATTATACTTAAAACACCCAAATAATTATTTTTTTTTTTAATTTATATAAGATTTTTCTTTTTAAATTTATTTAAGAAATTTAAGTAAAAAAATAACTATAAATTATTGTCATATAAATATAATTTAAATTATTTTATAAGTAACAGAAAAAACATATATATGATCTGATCTGATCTGATGATATTTAAGCGAAAAATAGGAAAATTTCCAAAAAAAATTTGCATATATTTTGGAAAAAAAGAAAGGAAAAATCAAGTAAGAATGCTAATATTCGGCTATGTCGAATCTGCAATACCCTCCACCTCAAATGCGTGTGAAGTATACACTTTATGTTTCGTACATAAACACTCACACATACACTCACAAACGTATAAAATATAAAAAGTTTTTTTTTTAATATGACACAGGAACATTTAATGAGTCATAAAATTAGTTGTATTTTTTGGCTATAACTTTTTTTTGCTGCTGAACCGATTTTTGGAATGGTAATGAGGTACATATAACTTAATATTATAGCGAAATTCATTCTCATTTGTGGTTAAAAATAATTGAAAATTTTTAAGAAAGTTCTTCGCTTGAACTTCAAGGTTGCCTCAGATATCGGTCTATAGCTTTTAACATACTGAACCAATTTTGCTCGTTTTAAATAGAAAACTTCACAGGGCTTAAGCAAATACTCAGGCCAAATTTAATTGAGCTCTATCAATTATTGTGGATGAGAGCGTGTCATAACAGACGGACATAGCTAAATCGACTCAGTCTTACATGTTTCCTCCTTAGCGTTACACACAGAAGAACAAAGGTTATATATACTCTTTTTGCGGTGGAGGGTATTAAAAAAATAATAATTATTATTATTTGCTACAAAATCAAATTTTTTTTGATGTTTCCTTTTAAAATAAATCAAAATTCAAAATACTTAATATTAATTTTCTATTATCGGGTCTACATCAACTGATGTTTTTATTGGTTGAAAAATATAAATAAAAAAATTTAGATATTTTAGATTTTAGGAAATTTGTTTTTTTTTATAATTTGGATTATTTTTAATTTGTTTAAAAATAAGCAAATAATTTTATGAATTTATGATTTAATCATGTGTGTAAAGTCTTTTTTGATTCTTTTTATTATATTTTAATTTCTTTATTCATTTAAGTCTTAATAATTGTTTTTTAATTTTATCATAAATAATTAAATTTAAGAAAAAATAATAATAAAATTATTTGTTGTTTATTTTATTATAAAAAAGTTTTTTTTTTCTCTTAAATCTTTATTTTGATTTTCTTTTATTCAGTTTGTTTTATGTTCTTAAAACATATTTCAAAATTATATTTTTGTAAGTATTTTTTATTAATTTTTTATCAAAATAATTTTCTCTTAATTTTTGATTTTATCAAAAAACAACAACTTTTGCATTTAAAATAAAAACCCCACAAATTCTCTATAAAATATTAAAATAATTTATGTATAAAAAAAGTAGACAAAACAAAAAAGCATTTAATTGTATAAAAAATATAAAAAAGAAATCTTATATAAACGTTTAAACAAAAAAACATATCGCTCATTTGCCGCAAAGTCGTCATAACTCAAAATTCACAAGTTTAGATTTAACATCGGTATTATATAGCAAATAACTTGTTTCATTAACTGACCAACTACTGAGAACGAACCCTTCATATATCTGACATGATTTCGATGAAAAATAGTATGTCAAATATTACTGGTTATAAAACGTTATACCAGTAGTGCATCGGTTTTTATGTAACTTACAATATTTTACTCCTGTTATCCTTTGAAAAATTAAATATTTTTCAAGTTTTCCTTCATAAATTCCAAGAAATATGTATCTGACTCCAGAAAAAAATTTGATCTTTTGAGTTATGACTAACTTGCTGAAAATGAGCGATATATACTTAGAACTGCTTAAATAAAATGATATATTAAAGAAAAGAAAACAAATAACATATAACAAAACCAAAAAGATTAAAACAAAGCTTAGTTTGATGTACAATGTTTAAAAAACGCATAAATTATAAAAGAAATTATATAAGAAAACAAAATCAATATAAATAAATTTTCTCAAAATACAAAAATTAAAACTAATTTTAATTTCAAAAATGTGAAATAAAAAGTAAGTAATATTTACATTCCAATTTCCAGTCCTATAAATATTATTTCTTAAAATTTTAAAAATTTCAAAATTTTCCTTTTCAAAAAGTCTTAGATTTTTAAAATCGGTTAAAAATTGCTAAACTTATTCAATTTCTAATTTTTTCTCTTTAAATGTAACTCTAAAATGTTAAATTTAACATTTTTCTTTTAACAACACTAACTGGTAATGTTAACGAAAATGTTAAAATTAGTAAATTTCTGAAAACTTTTCTAAGTATCAGGCGCCCAGAAAGTCAGAAAAAACAGCAAGGTGTTTCTGCCGCAAAAACTAAAGCATACCTTCAGGCTGTTAAAAGTATTTGACTCAGCCTGTTGTAAAATTGGGATACAGGGTGTTTCTAATTATCTATTTTCGTTAACCCCTAAAGTATGTAATACATTTTTCACGAATTAAAATGGTTGACGGAGATGCCAAACCAAATGACTAGTTAAAGGGGATATTTGACATAGAGAATATATATTTTATATCAAAGATATAGAACAGCTCTGGGTAAGTAAACACTTAAAGCGTCATCATCGTTATCTCTTAAAGGCAGTCAGGCTTTACGTTGTTTTTTCGACTTAACATTATCCAATTCCTCACGCTCCTACGTATTGGATAATGTTAAGGCGTCTCATAGCGATATTCGTTTACAAATGTCCTCTTTAATATTCTATAGAAATTTCTCTATAATTTAAAGGAAATTTTCTATAGAAATTTCTCTTTAATTTTAAGGAAATTTTCTATAGAAAATTCTCTTTATTTTAAAGGAAATTTTCTATAGAAAATTCTCTTTAATTTAAAGGAAATTTTCTATAGAAAATTCTCTTTAATTTAAAGGAAATTTTCTATAGAAAATTCTCTTTAATTTAAAGGAAATTTTCTATAGAAAATTCTCTTTAATTTAAAGGAAATTTTCTATAGAAAATTCTCTTTAATTTAAAGGAAATTTTCTATAGAAAATTCTCTTTAATTTAAAGGAAATTTTCTATAGAAAATTCTCTTTAATTTAAAGGAAATTTTCTATAGAAAATTCTCTTTAATTTAAAGGAAATTTTCTATAGAAAATTCTCTTTAATTTAAAGGAAATTTTCTATAGAAAATTCTCTTTAATTTAAAGGAAATTTTCTATAGAAAATTCTCTTTAATTTAAAGGAAATTTTCTATAGAAAATTCTCTTTAATTTAAAGGAAATTTTCTATAGAAAATTCTCTTTAATTTAAAGGAAATTTTCTATAGAAGATTCTCTTTAATTTAAAGGAAATTTTCTATAGAAAATTCTCTTGAATTTAAAGCAAATTTTCTATAGAAAATTCTCTTGAATTTAAAGCAAATTTTCTATAGAAAATTCTCTTTAAAATTAATATTAAATTTATATTGAAAATTAATTATTCTCTTACCTTTTTTGTTGTAATTTCTTTAAATTAACTTTCACTTTTGTGAATTTCTTTTAATATTTGTTTTTCTTTTATTTATATTTTCTTGTTTTTCTTTTTGTTTATTGTTTGCTATTCGTAAATATAAATAAGAATAATAATAATAAAAAACTGATTATTTCACCATTATAAATATGTAAATTATAATTTATATAAATATCAAATCATAAATGAGACTTCTAAAATAAAATATATATTTCAACTTATTTTATTCATTTAAAGAAACTTTACATCAATTTTACAATTTAATTATTTAAAAAATTAAAAATTATTATTACAATTAATCATCATCACGTGTTTTCACATTCTTTGTGTCACTAAATAAAAAATATTTTTTATGTTATAAAAAAAGAAAAATTGATTAATTTAAATAATTAATCAATTATTTTTTAAATGAAATCAATTAATTGAATTGATTACAAACTGTTTAATATTTTAGTTCTACTTTAAGAGTTTTAAGGTGGAAAAGGATTTTTTTTGTTTTCAAATTCGAAATAGTAAAAAGTAGAAAGAGGATTTTTATAGAAAAAAGAAATTTAATTGTTATTGTTGTCAATATAATTAAAAACTATATTCGTCGTATAGAAATTTTAAGCTAAAAAGGTATTTTCTGTCGGTATTTATTTTAGTTATTTATATTTAATACCCTCCACCATCACAAGTGGTGAATAATAGATATTAACTTGGGCATTCCATGTGTAACGCTACGATGGAAGCATCTCAAACCTCATAGAGTATATTTATACGTTGTCCCAATTTGCCTCGTTTCTCTGGTCACCCCGCAACTCAGGCCTCTAGTGTTTATTCTTTGAATTAAATCTATATTTGAGTCGATTTAGCTCTGCTGTTGGCATGCTCACATCCACAATAATTGACAGAGCTCAATGAAATTTAGCCTAAGCATTTGCTGTAGTCCTAACAAATTTCCTACTTGAAACCAGGAAAATTGGTCCAGTATATTTAAAGATATAGACCGATATCAAGAGCCACCTCTAAGTTTAAGTCGAGAAATTTTGTTAAGTTGTCAATCATAAATCTACAAATTAGACTTAAATTTTGCCATAATATAAAGTTGTATGTACTTCATTATCATTCCAAACATTATCAAAATCGGTTCAGTGGAAAAAATGGTTTTAGTTAAAAATATAACAATTTTAAAGTGTCATAATGTACCCGTCTGTTAGTGTATATGTCAGTTTGTTTGTACGAAATATAACGTATTTACTTTACACACATTTGTGGTGGAGGGTATTGAAGATTCGGCATAGCCGAATATATTATTCTTATTTGTTTAAATTTATTTATATTTTTGTTGGTTAAATTTATAAAATATTTGTATTTGTATTTGTTTTATTGTTGGATAAAATAGTTTTAACTTGTTTTATGGCCGAAAAAGGAAATTTCATTTTAAAATTTTTGAAAAAAAATTTTTTCTTTGAACTTTGTTTTTGTTTGTTTTTTATCATTAATAAATTTAAAGTCTTTAATCAGTTCAGTTTTAACAAAAAAATTTAAATAAAATCACGAAATTTCCTTTTGCAATTTTTTTCAAAATGTTTAATTTAAATTATTTATATTTTATATAATTTTATTAATTATTTATTTCTATTTAATTGTTGTAATTCTTTAGCAGTTTTTATAGGAGAAATTATATTTAATTATTTTTCGTTTTATTTATTTAAAAAAATTATTTTGAATTTACCTAAATATTTGTTATAACAAAATATAATTTAGTTTTCATTTTTTTTATTATAAATAATTTAGAAAAAAACGATTTTATTTTATATACAACAGTTGGACTTTATTTTTCTCAAATATTTTAATTTATAGGTTTTTTTTTGGGCAAAATAAATACTTTTAGTTATTTTTATTTATTTAACAAGATTTAAAATGAAAATTGTTTAACAAAAGTAGGAAAAGGGAAAAATAATCTGTTTAACATGGTGGGTGGTATTGAATAAATGCTTAAGTGTGTTTCACATATTTATGCTTTTATAGTAATAAGAAACCATTTTCGAAAAAAAGAAACATAAAAAACCTTAAATATTTCAAATTTTACTTTAAAGAAATCCTAGAAAAATTGTCCCTTAAAATGAAAAGAAATTTCCTTTTTAATTAAGGAAAATTTTCAAGACAAATTTTTCTTTAAATTAAAGAAAATAATTCAGCGAAATTTTCTCTTTTAATCAAAGGAGTTTTTCTAGGGAAGTTTTCTGAAGAATTTTATTTTTCTATTAAGGAAGAGGACATTATCAAGGAGTGCAAGGGGCTGAGAGTCTTGATAGGAGTCTTAACGAGTTATGAGACCTTTAGAGGAAGGTTCCACTTTTGGAATAAGGATACCTCCGAATTTTGCAGGATAAGTAGCGAGACAGAGCAGACAACGAAGCATATGTTGTGCCACTGTCCAAGACAGCAGTGGTTGGGTACTTTTAATTTTGAGGAAATGATCGATATCCATGGTTGGCCTGGTGTGGCTGGATGGTCTGATAGGGTTCGTAAATAGTACTGAGTAGCTAGGAGATTGCCTATGATGGATGTATATCTCTAGATATATATTTCATGATGTAATTCTTTACTCTCTTTATTATGCTTTTTCTTTATTTCTATTTTATTACAGCTTATAGTTTTTGAAGGGATCACAATGGACCATAAAGTATACCCATCCCAACCTAAAGAAATTTTCTAAAGAAATTTCTCTTTAGACAGAAGGAATGTTTCCAGAGAAGTTTCTCTCTAAATTAAAGAAAGTTTTTCAAGACGATTTTTTTTCTTTCAATTTATTAGAAAATTTTCTTTAATTTAAAGAAAAAAATTTCCAGAAAACTTCTCGAGAAAAAATCTTTTGATTTAGAAAGCAATTTATTTGAAGAGGCAAAAAAACCTTTGATCTATAGAGAAATTTCTCTGAATAATTTCTTTAATTAAAAGAAAAAATTATCTTGAAAACTTTAATTAAGAAAAAATTTTCTAAAAACTTTCTTAAATTTAAAGATAAAATTCTTTAAAAAATTTCCTTTAATTTATAGAGAAAATTCTTTAAAAAATTTCCTTTAATTTAAAGTGAAAATTCTCGAGAAATATTCTGGAGAAAAATTCCTTTGATTTAGAAAAAATTTTCTCTGAATAATTATTCAGATTTAGAGAATTTTCTAAAGAAATTTCCCTCTAAATTAAATAAAATTTTTCTAATTAAGTTTTTGTTTTAATTTAAGGACATTTTCGAAAAAAACTCTTTAAATTGAAGAAAATTTTCTAAAAAAAATTCTCTTTAAATTAGAGAAAATTTTCTAAAGAAATTTCTCTTTAAATTCAAGAAAATTTTCTAAAGAAATTTCTCTTTAAATTCAAGAAAATTTTCTAAAGAAATTTCTCTTTAAATTCAAGAAAATTTTCTAAAGAAATTTCTCTTTAAATTAAAGAAAATTTTCTAAAGAAATTTCTCTTTAAATTAAAGAAAATTTTCTAAAGAAATTTCTCTTTAAATTAAAGAAAATTTTCTAAAGAAATTTCTCTTTAAATTAAAGAAAATTTTCTAAAGAAATTTCTCTTTAAATTAAAGAAAATTTTCTAAAGAAATTTCTCTTTAAATTAAAGAAAATTTTCTAAAGAAATTTCTCTTTAAATTAAAGAACTAAAGAAATTTCTCTTTAAATTAAAGAAAATTTTCTAAAGAAATTTTCTCTTTAAATTAAAGAAAATTTTCTAAAGAAATTTCTCTTTAAATTAAAGAAAATTTTCTAAAGAAATTTCTCTTTAAATTAAAGAAAATTTTCTAAAGAAATTTCTCTTTAAATTAAAGAAAATTTTCTAAAGAAATTTCTCTTTAAATTAAAGAAAATTTTCTAAAGAAATTTCTCTTTAAATTAAAGAAAATTTTCTAAAGAAATTTCTCTTTAAATTAAAGAAAATTTTCTAAAGAAATTTCTCTTTAAATTAAAGAACTAAAGAAATTTCTCTTTAAATTAAAGAAAATTTTCTAAAGAAATTTTCTCTTTAAATTAAAGAAAATTTTCTAAAGAAATTTCTCTTTAAATTAAAGAAAATTTTCTAAAGAAATTTCTCTTTAAATTAAAGAAAATTTTCTAAAGAAATTTCTCTTTAAATTAAAGAAAATTTTCTAAAGAAATTTCTCTTTAAATTAAAGAAAATTTTCTAAAGAAATTTCTCTTTAAATTAAAGAAAATTTTCTAAAGAAATTTCTCTTTAAATTAAAGAACTAAAGAAATTTCTCTTTAAATTAAAGAAAATTTTCTAAAGAAATTTTCTCTTTAAATTAAAGAAAATTTTCTAAAGAAATTTCTCTTTAAATTAAAGAAAATTTTCTAAAAAAAATTCTCTTTAAATTCAAGAAAATTTTCTAAAGAAATTTCTCTTTAAATTAAAGAAAATTTTCTAAAGAAATTTCTCTTTAAATTCAAGAAAATTTTCTAAAGAAATTTCTCTTTAAATTAAAGAAAATTTTCTAAAGAAATTTCTCTTTAAATTAAAGAAAATTTTCTAAAGAAATTTCTCTTTAAATTAAAGAACATTTTCTAAAGAAATTTCTCTTTAAATTAAAGAAAATTTTCTAAAGAAATTTCTCTTTAAATTAAAGAACTAAAGAAATTTCTCTTTAAATTAAAGAAAATTTTCTAAAGAAATTTTCTCTTTAAATTAAAGAAAATTTTCTAAAGAAATTTCTCTTTAAATTAAAGAAAATTTTCTAAAGAAATTTCTCTTTAAATTAAAGAAAATTTTCTAAAGAAATTTCTCTTTAAATTAAAGAAAATTTTCTAAAGAAATTTCTCTTTAAATTAAAGAAAATTTTCTAAAGAAATTTCTCTTTAAATTAAAGAAAATTTTCTAAAGAAATTTCTCTTTAAATTAAAGAAAATTTTCTAAAGAAATTTCTCTTTAAATTAAAGAAAATTTTCTAAAGAAATTTCTCTTTAAATTAAAGAAAATTTTCTAAAGAAATTTCACTTTAAATTAAAGAAAATTTTCTAAAAAAAATTCTCTTTAAATTAGAGAAAATTTTCTAAAGAAATTTCTCTTTAAATTGAGGAAATTTTTTAATAATTTTTCAATTTTTTAATAATTTTACATTTTTTCGAAAATTTAAAAATAAATTCGAAAAAAAACTGTAAAAAGATGAATTGAAATGAAGTAAATGAAAAGAATGAAAAGAAAAGAACCGAATTTATGAGCAAATAGAATTGTAAATATTTTAGAAATAAAAATAATGAAGTGATTAATCCTTTTGGTGATTAGAATTTATGATCTTATAAACTATATCCTATAAATAATGAATATTTTGTTTTTTCTTACTTTTGTTAAACAATTTCAATTTTAATAAAACTTATTTTGTATTTTTCTTTTTTCGAATTTTTTCTTTTTTCTTTATTATAAAAAATTTTTATTAAACAATTATACAGTTAATTGTTGTTGTTTGTTGTTTTCTTTTCCTACTAATCATTATCATTATATAACTACATTAACTTTATGTTTTATTATAACTTTACACTAAAACTAAAGGATGTATTTATGTTATTTTATGTATAATAAATGAAATGAATTATTATTTTATTTTTTTTTGTCAAATATTCTTTTCAAAATGAAAAGAATTTATAATGGAAAAAAGTAATAATAATTGTTTATAAGGTGGTCGTCTAATGGTGGTGTATATTTTAATGTAATTTTGGTTTATTAAATATTTATAATTTCTAAGTGATGCTTGATTTAATTTAAATTTGTTAATTAATTTATTTGATTATTAAATGTTTTAGGAATTTTGTTTAAATGTTTTTTTTCTTTTCACTAACTTATGAAATATATTTATGTATGTATATATGTATATATGTATATGTAAACGGACTGTGCTTAACTGATTATTATACACCAATATCTATTATCCTTTTTATTATACTTAAGCTCTTTCATTTCGTAGCAAATATTGTTTATATATATATAAATATAAATATAGTTTAAATATATGTGTTAGTCGTCATAGTAGTAGTTGTAGTACATACAAAAATAAAGAGAGTGTTTGTTTATCATCTTATCTGTTCTAAATATGTATATACATATAGACAAAAGCACATTAATCTATTTAACAACCAAAGACTGTTTTAAATGACGCAATAAACCAGCGCCAATATCCTGAACATCAGGCCATTGGCGTATCACACAAATTATAAGAAATATCGATAAGAAAGTCGTTAAAACGCGGACTCTGTAAAAAGTCAAAAGTTCCAATAAGAGATTTATGTATTTCTTTCTAAATAAATTTGAAATAAAAATCACATACCTTGTTTTCAAAAATGGCATTATAATACCAGCCGCTGTGGCCACTAATAATAGCACAACTTGTAATATTGTCAGCACCACATTTATAAGTTTTACTACCAAAGCTCGGGCATTGGAATTATCAATACCCTCGACGGTTACATATTGTTGTTGAGATAAATGTTCCATTTTTGAAATCTAGAGAAAATTAATTTATTTTAATTATTTATGATCTATAAATCAGACTTTTATATATTAAGAATTTAGGTATGATATTAACCCTCTATGACTGACTTGGTAGTCCATAAATGATATCCAATATATGATTTATAGTTGAGAATTCAAAATACTATAATGAATAACAAGTTAAACCCTTAAACTAGAAATATTTGCAGTTGAATTGATTTCCAAAAACGGAATTTTGAAAAAAGATCTCAGTGAAATAATAACACGAAAACCATGTCAGTTACAGACGGTTAATATCAATAAGCTTCTTCAAATATTGATAGAAACTTTACAATTTATGTGGATCTATTTATTTCATAACTTACTCTAGTTTGGCAATTTTCTAAAACTTCATTGACGTCTTGTAGACGTTCATCACTTTGATATTGCACCTTTTCTTCCATATCGGCTATAGCTTGTTTTAAGTTTTCGATTTCATTCTAAAAATAATTTTAAGAAAAATAAGGAATATTAAAATATTAATTGAAAGAACTATTAATTAGAATCAAAATATAACAACAAATAAAAATGCTCTATTCGGCTATGAAGCTTTAATAACCTGCACCACTATCAATTTAGATAAAATTATTAAAACAGTATACAATATTTATTTAAGGTTTTTGAAATTTTAAAGAAAACGCTGCATTAATTTTGGAAATACATTTTCAGATCTACGAATATGTTGTCCAAAATCTCATTAAATTTATTTTAGTATTCTCAGTTATACAAAATATTAAAAGTTTCGCTTGCAAGATGTATAAAAAGTTCTGTATGAACAATCCAAAAATTTTGTAATCTTTAATATTTTATTCTTAATTCATAATCATACCATTTGCCAAATTTCAGAAAATTCATCAATTACAAATTTGATGAATTTGTGTCAGCTATACAAGCATTTAAAAGTGTCGTTTGTAAGGAGGATACTACTTCCTATGTCCTACCAAAATTGAAGGCATTATCTATGTCTCAAATTTAATGAAAATTGTATTCATAATCCATATTGAAATATTTCAGTTTTCGAAGGTTATCTCTGATATCGATCCCTTCACCAACCATGGTCGTAGTGAAGAGTATAAGAGAGTATAAACAATTTAATCATATTGTCAAAAGTAACAAATTGTAATACTGCAGAACCTTTTTCAGAAACTATTCAATTATCGTCTTTATAGTACATTCTGTTACTTTGCTCGAACGGGTAGTCCATCTTCGCTTTAAATAGACCATAATTCTGTATACCTTTTTTGTGCTCTTCAATTCTTTTTGAAGTCTTATATCTCTTCAGTGGCCTTAGCCCCAATCAATTTGGGGGATTTGCATCTCATTGTACAAAAAGCACATTATTATTATTCTTGTATCACTCAAGGCCAAAAAAAAAGGACACATTATGAAGTCTTATGAATTGAAGCAGCATTTTTTGTAAAAATTCCTTGATCTAAATTTCGATATTTATAGAGCCCATTGTAACAAATGATTAGCTTTGGGAATTTTTGACTACTTTCGGATTCCTAACTTTTCTTCAACATTCCCTCGAGCATCAGCAATATAGAATTTTTGACCAGAAAGTTGCGAGAAATCTGCCAGAGAACATACGTTTCGTCATCCATTATGCAGCAAAAATATTTTTTTTTTTTAGAAAACTTAACTTCAATTTCTGTGCTCCAGTTCGAGCACTGAAGCTCTTTTGAAAATGCTTTCTATTTTTGGCTTTAGAAACATCATATGGACCATTCCTTCTACCTGAACCAGATTTTCTATCAACGGCAAGTACTACCGCCCGGCATTGTTTAATAATATTGGCTACAGACCTTATAATACTTCGCCTACTTTTTGTAGGATCAAGGTGGGGTTTATTAAAAATATTTAATAATTTTAGTTCGCCTTTTTTCCTGGTCACTCATTTTAATCGGATTAACAATCCTGGTCAATGGACAATCCTTTGTTTGACATTAAACATAATAACTAACATGTTTTATTAAGGTAACTTTATCAAAAAAATCACCTAATTTTTGGGTTAAAAGTTTTAAAAATAAAAAAATAAACGTATTTTGAGAATTTCTTTCTAATCTTCCAGACCTTCTTCATTTTGTAATAAATTTAATTTTGTTCTTGCTTCTTATATAATCTAAGAAAGAAAACTATTTTCTACTGTTGATAAAATTTACTCACCTGATGTAATTCTGTTAAATCATTGATTTGCTCCTCTAAACTTTCGGCTCGATAACGTTCACTTTCCAGTGTCGCAGTCAAATTACTAACCTCTTTTTGGGCATTCTATTATGAAAGAAAAAATAATATATTTAATAATTATAGAATAAATAGTAAAAATGATTAAACTTTTATACCTCTAAACGTTCGATACGCTCAGCTAATTTTTCATTTTCTGCTTTTCGTTCGGCCAACTCAGTTAATAAGGATTTTAAAACAATATGATATTGGCTGGCACCCGATTGACTTTTTCCAGAGCTTAAAGAAATAAATAAAGAAAAAAATAAAAAAATATTAATTATTTAATAAAGAATTATGTTAATTCAAATCAACTTACCCGGCTGGTATGCTATCACTTGTAACACTGCTGCATTCGCTGCCATTCTCACTATTAAATTTACCACTACCAGCACCACCGGCATTTATGCCACCAGCGCCACCCGAACCCGTTGAAGCGGTGGGTATTGCATTATTAGGTGTGGTGCCACCCAACATATCATTTTGATTCATGGGCATATTTAAGCTATTCAATTCGGACTCTATGACAGGAAGAACATTATATTATAAATTGTGTAAGCAAGATACTGTGAGAAAACTTACCAGACATTTGATTAATATTATCAGCACTACCAAATTTATTTTTTATCAAATGTGCAAATTCTCTAGGTTTCGACATAACGGACCCTGAGAATCCAGTGATGCCATCCCGAATATTACCACCCACATTTCTATAAAATAAAGAAAAATATTAAATTCAGTTAAATTAAAAAAAAAAAGAATTTCAATAGAATTCTGATCTTTAAATCAATTTCTTGACTCTGTGTTCACACAGTTATTTTCTTGCAGCAATACTGCCTTCATGGGAAGAAGTCAAGAAGAAAAAATCGTTCTTATGTTTAAACCACTTTTGATAGTTTTCTTTTTTTAAAAACAATATGACTTGATTTTTACCTTAAACCTTGGCCCACGTCTCTTAACACTTCACGCGGTTGTCGGTGTTGGGATTTATTTTGATATTGTTGATTTTGTAGATCCTTAACTCGCTTCGTATAATTATCCAGTTTCTTTTGTAGTTGGGAAATTGTGTGTGCGCTTTTTTTGATTTTTCTTTTCGAAAACAGCCTGTAAAAGAATTTTATTAAAAATTTAAAAAAAAATTAAATTTTTCATTCAAAAAATTAAATGTTCATTCAAAATGGAAATTTTTGTTAAAAAATTAATTTTTATAAAAATGAAATTTTTACATTACAAATACATTTTTCATTAAAAATTTCCTATGACAAGTCAGGAGCTTAGTGAATAGTGGTGATTTTTTACCATCAAATACTCCAGCCTAATACCTTTTTTATGTTCTTCAATTATCTTTGAACAAGACCTCAATACCTCTATACTATTCTTAGCTTTAGGCAGTTGGAGGATTTGTCTCTCTTGGTACAAATATAATATTATTGTTCATGTACCACTCAAGCAATTGTTTACCATAGTGACAGAATGCCAAGAAAGACCAAAAATAAATGGATACATTTTGAAGTCTTTTGTAAACATTCCGTGGTGTTAATGTCGATATTTATGGAGCCCGTTGTAACAAATGTTTAGCATCTTTTGCCACAACTGCATATTGTTTGACATTCCAAGAACTTTTCCCGAAATTTTGTCTTCTTTCCTAGGCCCTAGACTTCTCTTAAACATTACCTCGAGCATCAGCAATATTAAATCTTAATAGAGGAAGTAGCGAAAAATCTTCCAAAACATACGTTTTGTTATTCATTTTGGCCTCTAAATTTTTAGCAGCGTTCCTGTCAAGAAGTTTTTGAGACTTGTATGTTTTTAAACCAGCATTAGCTTTAACTTTTCGTACCAAATAGTCCGAGTATTGAGCTAACCGGGCTGCTTCCCTACTGGATGCCCTTCTTTGGCTTTAGAAACATCATGTGGACCATTCTTTTTACCTAAACCTTTGTCCTTCTATCAATGGACAAATTCTCCCGGTACTGTTTAATATCGTTGGAAAAGAGTTTGACGGTAGACTCTTGAATGCTAACTTTTTGTAGGAGCAAATAGAGTTTTGTTGAACATTTTTGAAAACTTTAGTCCACACTTTTTTTAAAAAGTTTTAATAAAAAACGTGTGTTAAAAATTTTTCAATATCACTCCTTATATAGTTACAAAGTACTGTAACCCGGTGTATTCAAATTTTCTCAATATACCTTCTGCATGAGAAAACGAAGATTCTTTCAGTTAAGGAACATAATAAAAAAAAAAACTCGGGATGTCATCGAATAAATCGTCCTAACTTTAATATTACACAACTGAAGTCCACCACCGATGCAATAAAATAGGAATGCACGAGATCATTTAAATTAAAATTTCTAAGTTCGAATTAAATGTCAAAAAATTTCACGGTTTCAAGTTACTGTATAAATGTCGTGCTTGTTACGTCGCCCACCGCCCATTGCAAACAACAAACACAATCTGACACAACTGATATGGTAATGGAAACAATAGTCCAATCCTATCTCTCTCACACCTAATCATCTTTAACCTCATCCAATAAAGATGCCCATTTCTTGATCGGGAGTTGAAACTAAACATGAACCAACATTACTTACAAACATGTTCTTTTACATCTGTTTCAATAACCTTACATTATCGTGATTGATATTGGATCGATATTTTATGGGAAACTATTTTAAACTATAATAAACAAATCGGTTAAATATCATTAAAGTCGAACAAGTATAGCAAGATTCTATATTATATATGGTTATAACTAAAAAGTATATGAAACTAATGGTATCAATCAAATTCGAAGGGCATTTCGACTTTGGTTCTATTTTCACACTTACCTTTATTCGTTGCAATTGCTGTTTATCTGCGCTGGCGGCTAATTTTAAATATTCATTAACATTATCTAAGAAAAGAAAATTAACTCTTAATTATAAAACAATAACTTGGAAAAACATTTGATAATTGTCATTTACCATCTCTGGCAGTTTGTTCTTTACGTATGGACTCTTTTGTACATTGAATTTTTGTATTTAAACGATCTAAAGCTTGTAAACTTAAAGTGCGTTCATGACGGCGATGATGTTTTTTACCACTATCGCCCAATGAACCTTGTGGATTACCATCTAAATCATCTGAGACAAAGGATTGATAACAAAGGTCCTCATTGCCTTGAAAAGAAAATCAGAAATATTAATTAAATTAATAAAATTTTTTTATAAAAAAAATATGTTTTTGTTTTTATTTTATCTTCGAACAAATAAATTTACCTGATAATCTTGAATCTTCAATGATACCACCCGAGCCACCAGCACTACTTAAACCTATATCCATATTAGTTACATCACCCACACCTCCTAGAGGCATAACGCCGACAACACCACCACCACCACCCATGGCACCATGATAGGCCAATAGACCGCCTTGATCGGAACCATGAGTACGAGCATGTGTACGATTACGATCACGGCTACGACGATTTGAGGGTGATTGACTGCGAAAGCCACGAAAGGCTGTCACGCCTACAACACCCACACCGCCACCACCACCACTACCCACACTGCCAGTCATAGTGCCACTACTGCTGGTAGCACTCGTTGCCACGGCTGGCGTTATGCCTGCCTATACTTGCTGTTGCAACTGTAGCTGTTGTGCCAGACGTTAATGCGCCAACCCCTCCACCAGCTGCCGAAGTCGTAGATTCGGCGCTATCACCACGATGATGAAGATGATGATGAGTATGATGATCACGCTCTCTCGACACTGTTGGTGTAGTCATGCGTATTTATTTTTGAATTTTATTTTTTATTTCGTTTGTTTTAGTTATTTTGCACAGAATTTCACAAAATTTTTGAAGGGAAATGCAGTTTGGTAGTGCAGTAATTTATTGAAGGAAAATCCTTTTATTAGTCTTTATTTCTTTTTTTTTTTTTGTAGTTTATTGTTTTTTTTTATATAAAATTGAATTTTTTGGAAATTGTTTATTAAACTAATTTAATTAAGTGCGTTTATAAATAGAAGAATAAGCATATTTAAATGTATGAATATGACACAAGCAAATTTTAAAAAATAGTTGGTGTATTTTTAGATAAATTTTTCAAAGCAGACTTTTAGGCTTCAAAAAAATTTATACACTAGAGCCTCGACTTGTGTTGTTAATGAGGACCGGTGAAACACGACGCAAAATTAATCAATTTTTCTATATAAATTACACTGAAATTTATTTATTCAGGCAAAAACAAATCAAGTTAATCCAACCGTGCAGGCTATGGAATCATCAGGATTTCCGTACTACTAAATGCAGTATTTTTCTTAAGGTTATATTTAGATTGGAGTGATCAAACAATTTCAGCAAATTGGTTTATTTTATTACTGTCTCTGCTGCAAATTGCTCTTAATGTTGTAATTGCTAGTCCAAGAGCTATTCCTATATTCATAGCTTTTTCTCCCGATTTAAAAACGATTTATTACGTATAATTTTAATTCCAAACTTATAACATTTCTTTTACTTCGAGTCCTTAATATACTTTGGCGAATCTCTCACTATATTCTTACTATAAGTAGACACTTGATTCTTAGCCCGGTTATATAACAAAGAAAAGGGAATTTCCTTTATTAAAGTACAGTTTGACGGATAAGTGTTATCAATGATGCTAAAATGATTGTTTTAACAGCTGGAAGGAATAAGCATATTTACTAATTTAAGTTCAACATGAACTTTAATTCCAGGCTAAGGAATCTGGCAACCTCAATTGATTTGGTCCATAGATCATCACGACTGAGTGAGGTTGGATTGGACTTGCATTTGAATAAATGTCGTGTAACATGTGGTAAATGGCCACGTGTAGGAAATAGGTTTAAAACAGCACAGTCAATACGAGACCAGAAGGCATTGAGTCTGCTGCTCCATTTCGATCTCAGTTCATTAGTACATTACCGCCACAGCCGGTTCTTCGTACAGGAATGACCCGAATTTCTTCGGCCAAGAACTGTCACGCCCAGCAACGGAAGAGAGCTAAAAATGGTAAACCATAATGCTGCTGCAAAACAATTTTAACCGATCTACCGGCGCAAATCGAGTTGTAACAGTTCTTAGAAAGCGACGCAAATAGAAACTACACAAGTCGGGCTCTAGTGTATAGGAAATAAAGTGATGTTTAAAGAGAAAGTTATAGTAAGAAAGTAAAACAAAAAGAGCGTGTTGAATGTAAAATTTTTTCATAAAGAGAAAGAGAGCGAGTTTTATACTTTTGTTTTTTAGAATTAGTTTTTTTTTTCAATTTTTATTCAATAAAATGTTTTATTTTTTATCTATTTTTCTATAATGTATGTGCGTGAACAGATTTTTTTGCAACAATTGAACTTGTTTTTATTATTATTATTTTTTTTTGTATTTTTATTTTATTAAAAAAAATCAAAACAAATATTGAAGAAGCAGAGTTGTATGTCCTTTTTAGTGTTTTTTGTTTAAAATATTATTATTTTATTTGCATTATTTATGAAGCTGTGTGATAAGAGAATTTATGAAATTGAGATAAATTAAGATAAACAACATATAAAAGAAAAAACTGAAAAAAAACAAGAAACTTGTATATATTAAATACGACAAATACATATACTAGAAAGATAATACACATGCAAAATTATAATAAAATAAAATATATTAAAATTACCATATAAATTATTAAATAAAAAATTATTATGGATAATTATTCACCACTAAGATCACACTGAAAGGTGAAAAGCTCAACTTATTCGTCTAACTCTTTTAATATTCTTCTACAGCGATTCACTAATTCCAAAAAATGTTCACACTATCACTTCGAATACAGAATGGTATTCAAAAATCACGGATTTAGCTCCTGTTATCTTGATGAAAACTACACATAACAAATCAATAATATTTCCGTTTCAATTTGGCCTGGTGAAATGGATTGGAAACACACTACAACCCGATAATTGTTAAGAACTGTCGACCATGCAGATAAAAGTCTATATAAGATCAGAGTCGAGACATATTCTCTAATATTCGATCAAAGTGGTAGAATAATGCGGATAATGGATGAACATAATGTGAAAAAGAATGAAATTATAAAATTTGTTGAGATGTGGTATTAGATCTTGGACAGAAGGACAAATCAAAGTGGATTTTCAATAAAATAGGAAATAGACACAAATTTTATGAAATTAATGTCGAAAGGTGAAATTTGTTTAAAAGATTTAAAGCCCCAAAACTGCATAAACAAATTCAAAACTAAAAAGGAGATTCAAATAATAAAAAAAAAACTCAACTTACTTGGACTGAACTAGAACTGAACTATAATTAAACTAAAACCGAACTAGACCTGAATTAGAACTTAACTGGAACTGAACTAGAACTCAACCAGAACTGAATATAGAATTGAATTTAAGAAATAATTTGGAACTGAATTTAGTACTGATTCTAGAACTGAATATAAAAAAATGTGAATGTGGAAATAAATCTAGAATAGAATTTAAAACTGAGTCTGGAACTGAATCTAAAACTCAATCTGAAACTGAAACAGAATCTTAAATGAAACTAGAACTGAATCCAAAAGTGAATGAAAGATTGAATGTAAAGATGGGAATAATATAGAGACTGAACTTCAGAATGAATATAGAACTTAATAAGAACAGAATCTAGAACTTGAATTGAACTGAACATGGAAGTTACATTTAGAAT
>PYHX02000237.1:0-25146 GCA_004302925.2 Cochliomyia hominivorax | reverse complement strand
GTACCGTTTATCGATATATTTTTTAAGATATCGTCACTTTTTTAACAAATTCATAGTAAAAAGTTACATCCGTTACACTTTCTTGTACCGCTTCTTAACCGTGTGACAGGATTACACTTGTTTACTATAGTGAGAGGATTTCATGTTAGGCCAAAAATAAGTGGACACATTATGAAGTTTTATGAATGGAAGCAATCTTTTTTGACAAATTCCTTGATATAAACTTGGGTGTCTACAGAATCCGTTGTAACAAATGTCACTTATTTCAATTAGATTAAAGATATTTTCATTTGTTTGACATTAAACCTAATATCAGACATGTTTTCTTTTTCAGATGTAGTTTGAAAAAAGTTATCAAATAATACTTGGGTTAAAAGTTGCAATGAAAAACGTGTGTTAGGAATTGTTTGGTCTCACTCCTTATTTCTTAAACTTCAGGAGTTATCCCATTTATGTAACATTATTTTTATAAAGACCATCTGTATATAATTTTTTTTTCAATCTCATCGTTAATGAAATATAATTTTTATTTTTTTTTCTTAATTTTCAATATTCAAAGTAAACAATTTGCAGGTCCCTTCTATCCACTTTTGTGACTACAGTGTCCACTGTGCATTATGGTATATTTTTGATAAACATGTGTGTTTTGAAAAGGTTTATTATTTTTTTTTTTTTTTCAATTTTAAATATTTTCCAAATTAAAAAAATATCCTCTTAATAATAATAAGAATAAAAAATATTTACATAAACTCAAAATTTGAAATTGTTAGTTTACATTCACACATTCATCATAATTTTGTATTTTTTTCAGATAAAAAAAGAAATTCATTGTTTGTTAACATTTAGAATGCATAAATAAATTATATGATTTATTTATAGCAAATGAATTAATAATTTATATTTGGTTTGCAATAAAAATAATGCGTATTTATGAATTTAAAATTATACAATAGATTTTTTTTGTGAAAATTTATATGTATTTATGAAACACTTAGTTTGGTACAGAGTTTATTTTTATGTTTTGTCCAGTTATGTGCAAATTCGCATAACATAAATCTCTCTTGATAAACAAATGTTTATTTTTTTTGTGTAAAATAAATATATTTATATAAATTTCCCAAATATATATAGTTTTCTGAAAATATTCTAGGTGACCTTTAGTGGGTGTGATTTGTTTGCCCTAAATAAATAAAAGAAGCACATTGTGCGATATTTTTGTTACGTGCTGCCAGTTTGGGGCGAAATTGAAAAATTAGCATATTTTTTCTATTTTTTACAATTTCTAACACGAACATTTATAAATTTCCTGAAAATTGTTTCTTTGTTTTATTTTCATGTTGTTTTAGATTAGATATTGATCTAAAAGTTTAGTTATACCCTCCACCACCAGAATGTATACATTACATTACCCAATAATGTATACATATTATTGTATCAAATTAAATACTGATTCGAATTAGCTATGTCCGTCTGTCCATCTGTCTGTTGTTGATACGATCACATCACAGAACTTAATGACATTTGTCCTGAATTTTTGTTATAGTTCTAATTTAAAACCAGCAAAAAGTTATAGACCGATATATGATGCAACCTCTAAATATTGAAGATTCGTCATAGCCGAATATGCCATTCAAACTTGTTTTCTATTAAAATGATTTGTTGGCTAATTTTTTTGAAATCAAATTATAAATGAATTTTCGGCGATTGGTGTACCTCCACCACTGCAAGTCTTCAAGATGCACTTAAATTTTCAGTTCGTCCAAATAATTTGAAAACTCTTTAAGAATGTTAATTTCAATAAAAAAATATTCAGTAGTTCCAAAGTTAGAAATATTTTCCAAAAAAATTGTTTATTTTTATGAAAAGGAAGTTTCATTTGATGTCACTCATTCAAAATATAATGCGCAAAAAATTTCTACGCCAAATGATCTCACTATTATTTACACCATTCACATTCACTCACAAAAATATTAATTTGGTACTCAAACTTAATTTTTACCTTAAAACCACAATGAAGGGGATTGTTTTCAGAATATTAAAATTATTTTTACGTTTCTAAAACTAATAAATTCTAAACTTCAAAATCATAAAATTTTTATTCCTTTTTGAAAATTTACAATAAATGACTTATGGCAAGAACATTTTACAATAAGGAAATATAATTTAACCATAATACAATACTACAGTTGTTATATTTCCTATAAACGAATGTAATTTAGATTTTTAGAAAAAGGGAATGTTAATTAAAATTAATATAAAAACGTTTTCCAATAATTACTAGAAATGCAAATATTTAAAATCAATATTAATCAAGAAATAAACAAAAATTGTGTTGTTTATTTACAAATGAATTAGCAAATTAGTTTGTTATAAAATATTCAATAAAAAACTGAGTTTTTATCTTTGAGACACACGTGTCTGCGAAACTGATCAATAATAACAAAAATCATTGTTGCTATAACATTAGTTAAAAAAATATTTCAAAAAATATAAATTAAAAAAAAAAAAAACTATAATAAAATTTTTTATGGTAAAGTTGTTTACTCTTTTTTAGAATAAAATATTTTGTTTATAATTATTATAATTTGTTGTTGTGGTTTTTGCTAACAAAATGAGTAAAAAACACACCTATAAAATTTTGAACAAAATACACGCTTATTGAATTTAAAATTATGTCAAAATCATTAAAAAAATATTCATCGATTGTTTACCACAAAAAAACAACATATTTTTGTATGTATGTTTGCTTTTAGAAACATGGAACAAGATCAGGTACGGTAAGCTTTTTTAATAAACATTCTCATAAATTTCAAAACGATCATTGAAAAGATCGTAAAAAGCTGAATATTTTAAAAGTAAAAAAAACTAAAACATTTTCATATGGTTTGAAATAGATTTCTAGTAAGCTCTTTAGACTGTGTCATAATGGACCGATTCGCCAATAACTTGGCAAAACATTTAAAAACATTATACAACTTATTTTTAACATATTTTTTTTAATATCGTTTCAAACTAAGGACTTTATTAGCTTAAAATCCCATGATACCTTTTATATATCATTTAAACTATTTCTCCAAGACCATTCACGTGATACCCATATTTCTAATATATATTAACTATCAAACGAGAGAATGTGTCTGCAAGTCGAAACGAAAAAAAATTTTCCGGAAAAATTACATTTACATGAAAGCACTTGCCATCTCTGACATGTGCGTTTTGTTTATATTGTTTACAAATTATAAAAAAATATATACTTCCGCCCCCTTCCGCTCTAAATTCAATATTGTACAGGTCACGTATGCCCTAAACAAAGTGATAGCCACACGCAAATCACAAAAAATTAACAAAAATATTAATCACTTAGCATATCAACGTCATCATTGTCATTATCAACATCCAAATTAAAATATAATCTGGTCTCAGAAAAGCCTTCGACATATTAAGAATATGCTCGAATTAAGAAACGCTAATAGATTCGTTGAGTGCTTTTTTTCAATTCTCGCTACTAAATTTCAAGAAAAACGAAAACAATTATAATATTTTGTTGTTTATGGCAAAAATATTTTTTCTTTAGAACAATTACTACAACAACATAAAACAAAAAGAAATTATATTTAGGATAAAAAAAATAATAAATGAATTTTATTTGTAGAACAAAAGAAAAATCTTGAATTGAAGTAAACAAAAACAAAACATCAGCTATAGCAACAACAATAATAATGAAAAAAATGACAGACAACAAATGGAAAAAAAGAAGAAGCAGCAACCAGCAGCAGCTACAACAGCAGAAGAGAAAGAAGAAGAAGCAAAAAAAATTCATTATTTTACTGTTGTGTATATTTATTATTGTGTGTTTACTTTTTTTGTATTATTACTGGTTGCTGGTGGCTTTTTTCAGTGTTCAGCCAATCTATACGTGATCATCACGCATTTGTGTAGTGATCAGAGTTTTTACCACTTTCTGTATTGTGTGCTGGCTGGCTGGCTCTATGGTAGTTCCATTCTGTTTCGTCTCATTGTCTAAAGTTTTCTCCTTTATATTTTATTTACATTATACATACACATTTGCACACATTCATATATACAAACAATTGTATATATGTATAAAAATATGTAGAAATGTAAATAAAGCACTCAAAAACATATGAATTTTGTTTACAACTCAAGTTTATATTAACCTTTTTTGATAAAAATGCAACAACAATAGCAATATAAAAAAAACATTATGGGGGCTCACTAACCATGACTATGTATGTATGTATGTATGTATGTATGTATGTATGTATGTATGTATGTATGTATGTATGTATGTATGTATGTATGTATGTATGTATGTATGTATATATTTTAATATACATATTTATCTACATTTTAATTTATAATTATTATATATAATTTTGTGTATATTTGCATGAGTAAAACAAGTTTATTTTGCGGTTAAAATACGCATTTTATTAATTTGTGTTTTTATACCCTACACCACCTATGTATTTGGAGTATTATGTGTTTCTGCTGATGTTTGTAACATATAAAAAATTGCGTTATATCCACACTTTCTCACGCGATTTAACGATATCCGTATGTCCCAAGGGGGTTTAAAGTCAAAATAGTTCTAAATTTAAAGCGTTTTCAACAAAATTCAACAAGAATTAAGTTGTATGCCAAATTATGCCACCAGAAGTGGTGTCATTCTGTGTGTAAGGCTAAGAATAACTTAGTTTATGACTCATTAAGTGTTCCGTGTTTTATTCAAGAAAAATGTTTTTATATTGTATAAGTTTGTAAGTGTATGTGTGAGTGTGTATGTATTGAATTTTTTTTAACTCACACGCATTTGTGTTGGAGGGTATTAAAGATTCGACATAGCCGAATAAAACATTTTTACTTATTTAAAATTCAATCAACTCTCTGCTGAGTAATTTCTTATGGTTTGTTTGTTGCTCTTTTCTTGTTTACATTTGAGTCTACCCCTAAGTTCAACTTACTCAACACACACATACTCATACACACACACCTTTAGCTATTTAATATCCATATATTTTGTTGTTGTTACTTCTTAATACAGCCAAAGAAAAATGAGTGTTAAAATTAATGTTTTCCTCATTCATTATTTCATAAAAACTAAAGAAAGAGTTTCTTTCATTTTTTCCAAAACTTTTATTAAACGAAGAAACATTTATTTTCTATTTGTCATAAATAAAAGACGGTTTTTTGTATTGAAATTGAAATTTATTTAAAATAATTTAAAACGATAATTTATAAAAAAACATTTGGCAAAAATAAAACAATAATTTTCCATTAACAAACTAAAAAGATTCAAAAGTGTTTTCAAAATTAAAAAAAAAAAAAAAAAAAAAAAAAAACAAATTTCTAAATCGATAAAATATTTTTTTCAATAATTTGTGATGATGAATTTTAATAAAATATTTATAGAAAATTTTTGAATTAATTTTTTATTTGGAAAACTTTTCTATACAATTTTTTTTATAAAACAATTTATATAAAATTTTACAATTATAGAAAATTTTCTCTAAAAATTTATTAATTAAAAAAAATTATAGTAAATTTTCTTTAATATTTTGTTTTAACAGAAAATTTTCTTTAAAATTTAATATTTAAAAAAATTTTTGTTTTAACAGAAAATTTTCTATTAAAATAAAATTATAAAGAAATTTTTCATTAAAATAAAATTTTTAACAAAATTTTCTCTAAAATTTTATTTTTACAGAAAATTTTCTTTAAAAATTAATTTTAATGAAAATTTTCTTTAAAATTCTTTTTTACAGAACTTTTTTTTAAATTGTATTTTTATAGAAAAATTTTTAAATTTATTTTTTAAGGAAAAATTTCTTTAAAAATTTCAAAAACTTTATAATTATGGAAATTTTTCTCAAAATTTTAAATTTTATAAAAATTTTTAATTTTTATAACATTTTTTCTCTAAAATTTATTTTTATAGAAAGAAATATCTAAAATTTTATTTATACAGAAAATTTTCTCCAAAAATTGGTTTTCAAATTTTGAAAATTTTCTATTAAAATAAAATTATAAAGAAAATTTTCATTGAAATAAAATTTTTAACAAATTTTTCTCTAAAATTTTATTTTTACAGAAAATTTTCTTTAAAAATCAACTTTAATGAAAATTTTCTTTAACATTTTTTTACAGAACTTTTTTTTTTTTTAAATTTTATTTTTATAGAAAAAATTAAAAAAAAAATTATTAAAGGAAAAATTTCTTTAAAAATTTCAAAAACTTTATAATTATGGAAATTTTTCTCAAAATTTTAAATTTTATAAAAATTTTTAATTTTTATAACATTTTTTCTCTAAAATTTATTTTTATAGAAAAAAATTTATAAAATTTTAATTTTTTTTTAATTTTCTATAAAATTTGATTTTTATAGAAATGTCTTCAAAATTTTAGTTTTATAGAAATTTTTCTCTAAAATTATTTGTATAGAAATTTTCTCAAATATTATTAAATAAATCTTTATTCTCTAAGTTTATAGTCCAGACTATATAGTTTATAGTCTGGCCTATAAACTTTTCTACAGTCTCACATATCAACTAGTATATAGTTTTGACTTAAAACTAGTTTAGGGTTTGGACTATGAGATAGTCTACTGGTCTATACTTTAGACTATAAACTAATCTATAATGTCGACTTTAAACTATAGTCTAAAAATTAGTCTGTACTCTCGACTATCAACTTTCGACAATTAACTACTCTGTGCTCTCGATTATAAATAAATTTCTACACTTTACTATAAAATTGTATGTACTCTAAGCTATAAACTTTTCTATTATTTTGCCTTTAAATTAGTCTATACTCCCGAAAATAAATTAGTATTTGCTCTCGATAATAAACAAGTCTACTCCTTTCACTATAAATTAGTCTGTAATCTCGTCTATATACTGGTCTATACTTTCAAATGCAGTATATACTCACAACTATAAACTTAAATATAAACTATAATATAGATTATATCTAGTATATGCTCCCGATTATAAGTGAGTTTACTGTGTTAAAAAGTTTATACTCTTGATTAGAAGGAAATTTATTTAATCGATATTGACGACAATAAACTAGTCTACAGTCTCGTTTATAATCTAGTCTATGATTCTGGGAAAACAAAGTCTACTATACTCCTATTGAGGATTATAATCTGGCTTACAGTTAGAATTATAAATTACTTTTTAATTTGATTTAAAAAAACTTGTTTATTTTAATTTAATTGTTTCAATCATTTGAACTACAAAACACTTGATCTTTCGACGAGAATACAATTTATCACTTTTTAATTAATTTGATTTGAATACAAAAGAATTAAATTTTTCACTTAAAAAAAATTTAATAAAAAAATAAAAATTAAATAAAAATAAATATTTATAATGATTAATAATTTTTTCGACAAAAACTTCTAGTGGTGAGGAGGGTATATTAACTTAATCATTCCGTGTGTAACGCTAAGAAGGAATTATCTCAGACCCCATAATGTACAAATATTTATGCATCAAATCAAAGTCTGTGAGTCCGTCTGTCTAATTGATGTCTGCCTGTTCTTGACACGCTCACATCCACAATAGTTGGCAGAGCTCAATGAAATTTACCCTGAGTATTTGTTTTAATCCTGAGAAGTGTCTTATTTATCTTTAAGTTAAAGCAAAGAATTTCGTGAAATTGTCAATTATTAATCTACTTCATTATCATTTAAAAAATTATCAAAATCGGTTCAGTAATAAAAGAGTTATAGCTTCAAATATAACTAATTTTATGACTAATTAAGTGTGCCTGTATGATATTAAAAAAATGTTTTATATAACATACGTTTGTGAGTATATGTGTGAGTGTGAATGTACGAAACATAACTTATATAATAAACACGCATTTGGGGTAGAGGGTATTGCACATTCGACATAGCCGAATGTAATATTCTTACTTGTTTAAAGTAAACTTTTTTTGGGTTTTAAATAAACAATCACCAATTAACAAGCTTATAGCTACCACCTGTGGTGAATATAGTGCGGTGAATAAGTGTTTTTACCACTCCTCTTTATAATTGTTTATATTAAGATTTTATTTATTTATTATATTTTTATGTAATTAAATTAATTACTTAAACTATTATATCTAATTGCAATGATTATTGTTTAATTAAAAATTATTCTTGTATTTTTTTTACATATTTTGTATTAAATATTGTGCTTAACATAAATAAACCTTCAACAATTATTTAATTGCAATTGATTTTTTATTCTGTGTTTTTTTTTTGTCTTGCAAATATTCAAAGTAATTTCCATTTATATTCAATTAACATTTTTCAATTGTGATGTTTTTTTTATTGTTTTTTTTTTATTTCTCATATTGTTATTTTTGTTTTTATTTATAGAGAAAATACAATTTAATAAATTTTTATGGCCCTGTCCCATATGCTGTCAATTAAACTTTGCTTTTTAATTCACATAAAATATGAATAAAATCGATAAATATAATTAAGAGAAATACAACAACAAACAACAACAAAATAGTTAAAATGATGAAATGCAATTTAATAGAATCTGCCATTTAAAAATAATAGTAATGACAGATATTTACAAATTCATAAGGTGGATAATGACATAAATTATAGTGGAGCAAAAGAAATATTAAGTTTTTTAAAATAAATATATTCCAGTGCATTTTAGCGTTGTTCCACTGTTAAAATAATGTGTTGCTATAGAGAATTTTAGTATCTAAATTGAACTTAAATGAAATGAAACAAAGATTCGGCTATGTCGAATCTTCAATCACAGAAGCGTGTGTAATACTTATACATTTACATATGCACTCACAAACTTATATAACAGTTTGTCTAAAATATAATACGAAAGTTTTTTTGCTTGAGCTGAGAGGTTGCCTTAGATATTGGTCTATAACTTTTAATATACCAAACCGATTTTAGTGGTTTTAAATAAGAAACTTCTCAGGACTATAACAAATACTATGGCCAAATTTCATTGAGCTCTGTCAATTATTGTGGATGTGGGCGTGTTAACGACATGGGCGGACTAAATCGATTCAGTAATTTGATTTAGTGAATGAATATATATCTACATTATGGTGTCTTATATGATTCCTTCTTAGCGTTACACACGGAATGATAAATTTAATATATCCTCTATACCATTTGTAGTAGTGTAGTTGTTTATAATTCTCATTAATATTAATTTTGTTACTAAATCTAATTGTTGTTTCTAGTTGTTGTGATAAAAATTTTTAATAAACAACTATTTTCATGTTAAATACTAAATTAAATAATATTTTACAGAGGGACAAATGTCATAATAACAATCAGAATAACATTTCAAAACAAAAACAACAACAACAAGAACAGAAATGACTATTTAAAGTAAAAGTGTGCATAAAAATTGTCATTAAGTTGACAAACAAATTAGTTTTTATAATTAGAAATTAGCATTTATTTTCTCATATAGAAAATAAAAATAAATAAAATAAAATTAAAAATTATATTTTTGAAATTTATCTTGTAAAATTTATTTAAATAAAATTCATATTTTTAGTTATTTTCAGAATTTTTCTTTATTTTAACTCTACAGTATTAGATATGAGTGTTTTTCTTTGTTATTTAAAAAATTATTTAATTATTAAAAATATATATTTTTTAATAAATTGACCTAAATTTTTGTTTAAATTAAATTTTTGTTTAAAGTATTTTTTTAATACTCGATGCCAATTTTTTAAGTAAAAAATCTAATTTTTTGTGATCAAATAAAAAATTGATGAATTGGAAACTTGTCAAAAGATTAAAAAGATCTTGTCGATAAAATTTGTGAATATTTGACGTAAAGAGAATGAAGACTAGAGGTTTATATAAAATCGCAAAATTTAATAAATTTATGACTTATGACCATTTGATATATGAGGCCATAAACTAATTTATAATCGGGAGTATAATTTCTTTATAGACGGGGGTATAAACATGTTTATAGATGGGGGTATATACATGTTTATAGATGTGTTTATAAACATGTTTATAGATGTGTTTATCAACATGTTTATAAGTGGGAATATAAACATGCATATAGACGTAAAAGTTAATTTGTTTATAGTCGAGGGTATAAACTTGTTTATAGTCGAGAGTTTGATTTAATCACGATGATTGGTAAATCACTGGTAACTACAGTGACTGAAATAATGAAATAAGAGTTACTTAAAATGTCATTCTTTCTTCTTAAGTTGCATACTCAAATCTATTTGTTTTTATTTTTTGCCAGCAAAACTACTTAAAGGTGGTGCAGGACCTAAATTTGAGATTGTGTACAGTGTGATCTCTAATAGACCCTCCAAATAAAAAATGTCCTCTGTCGTCTTTTATTGAACCCTTTTATTTTCCGTGATTTTTCACTGCGATCACTGACTGACACTGTTTTAAAGAACAGTGATTTTAAAATCACTTTCACTGGGAACAAAGTTATTTAAAAATCACGGTATCGCTCATCTCTTGTCGAGAGTATAACCTATTTTATAGCCGAGAATATAATATTGTTTATAGTTGGGAGTATGAATATGTTTAAAGACGTGAGCATAAACACACAGAAAAAAATCAATGTAAAACGAATTAAAATAGAAATAATTTAACAGTTTTTCAGTTATGATTTTGCTTCATAGACAAAAAAAATGGTTGTTTAACATTGTTTCACAGTACTTAAAAGTAATTTTAAAAATTTATTGTTATAAAATTTTTAATATTAATATAATATTTCACCGCAAACGTAAGAACGTTCAATTTAGACTAAATTAAAAAATAATTATTAAATCTGAAATCAACTATGTTCAACGTTGATTTTGTTTCATGTTTTTTTTCTGTGTGAACCTTTTAATAGACGTTAATATAATCTTTTTTTAAGACGGAAGTATAAACTTATTTATAGCCAAGAGTTGAACTAATTTATAGTCTGGACTATAAACTAATTAAATGTAAATGTACTATAGACCAGTTAATTTAAAAGCAGTCAACTTTGTATTATACGAAGTAATTAAAAAATAATAATTTGAATAGTGATTTAAATTTTGTTTTGATTATATAACATTTTTTTAAGAAATATAAAATAGTTTATATTCTTCTCTATAGAGTATATATAAGCTATATAATAAATTAGTTTATAATCTTAAATAAAGTCTAGGTTACTGGTTGACAGTAAAGTAGTTCTGGTCTAGACTGTAAGCTAGTGATGGTCTCTACAAGATACTGCTTTAAAGAGTCTATTATAATTCGACTAAAGACTAGTATAAAGCCTGGTGTATACCTAGTTTAAAATCTCCTGTATAGTCAAGTTTATACTCTGGACTATAGTCTAGTTTAAAGTAGTATATAGTCTATAGAGTGGTATATAGTCTATAGTACTATACACTACATTAAAATCTTAATTAAGAACCAGGTTACTGTTCAACTCTAAGTTAATAGTCTCGTCTATAGGCCAGTTTATAATCTCGATAGTATAGTCATTTTGTCTGTTTATACTCAAGACTATAGTCTAGTTTATAGTTCCGGCTATAGTATATAGACCAGTCCAGTCCAGACCTACATCTTATCAAACTTTCTTCCCCATTTCTATTTTATGTAAAAATTCTAAAACGCAATTTCTTTTATTATGAATTCACCATAAACAGGGATTTAATTAATAATAAAAGTCATTTAAATTTGAAACAAAATTTATGGATATATTTTCATGCTTCTTCTTAATTCGAATCAAAAAAGTCTTTGTTTTGAATTTGCAAAAAAAAAAAATATTATTATTCAGTTAATGTTTTTTTTATATAAATTGTCCAAAGATGATGTCAATAGTCCATATGTATTTTTAATAAAACAAAAATAAATAAATAATAAAAATAAAAACAATTTAATTAGCTCATAAAAATATATATAAATTTTTATATTCAAATAAAATATATAAAATAAATATATAGAAGTTTATATAAATATAAAGTTTTTATATAAAAAAGTTTTGAATAGAAATTTGTTAAGGAGAAAAAGAATTAGTTTTGCAAAACTTTACGAGAAAAAGTGAATAAGAAATGTTAAGGGGACTGTTAACACTAGAAATCGATATAATTCAAAAGCTGTCAAAATGACTTCTTTGTAATATGTGAAGTAATTAAAAAATAATAATTTGAATGATGTTTAAATTTTCTTTTGATTGTATAACATTTTTTTTAGAATTCGTGATTTTGTTTGAATGCAGTCAAAATGACTTCTTTCAAAATTTTATTTTAATTATTTAAAAATTTAGAAATTTCGTTTTTTTTTTTAAGAAAACAAGTTGGAATGCTATAATATTTCATATCCTTCCATCACATTATGCGTGTGAAGTAAATACATTATGTTTCGTACATACACCCTCACATATACACTCACATATGTATACAATATAAACAAGTTTATCTTAAATATAACACAGGATTACTAATGAATCATAAAATTAGTTAAATTTTTGACATTAATTTTTTTCTACTGAACCGATTTGGATAATTTTTGGAATGTTTTGGAAGTTTGTTATGACTTATTTCATTCTAATTTGTCGATTTATAATTGAAAATTTTATGAAAGTTCCCTTGAACTTAGAGGATGCCTCAGATATTGGTCCTATATATTTTAATATACAGAACCGATTTTGCTGGTTTTAAATAAAAATATCCGTAGGACTATGGATGTGAGCATGCCAACTGACAAATAGTCGAACATTAGCTAAATCAATATCGATTTCGATTTATTAAAGGAATATATACATTATGGGGTCTGAAATGACCAATTTAATACACCCTCTTGACCAATTGTGGTGGTGGAGGACTGATTTTGACAGTTATGAATTTTTAAAGAAAATTTTTTTTAATATTTAATTTTTTTTGGATTTTTTATTGAATAATTGTGGAACTGACTTTTTGGATTTTGTTTAAACTCTTGACTTTATTTCCAAGTTTACACCATTTTTGTTAATAATTTATTATTATAAGTTTATAAGTTTAATTTAAGATGTTTGTAATTTGTTAAATATATTTTGTGGAAAAAGGAATTTCGTTATAAAGTATATGATTTTCGATCAGCTGATTTGCTGATTTTTAAAACATTTATTATTTCATCATCTCTTAACCCACTTAATTTTTAGTTTTTTATTTTTATATAAAAAAAAAAAAAAAAAAAAAAAAAAAAAAAAAACAATTTTATTTATAAATTGAACTTTTTGCAGTCGCCAAGTTCTTTGTTATTTATTCACACTTAATAATTTTGATTTTGAAATATTTATTGATAAATATCGATTTTTGTAAATATCATTTTCTTTAATTACAAAACAAAACACTCGATATTTGTAAATATTTAGACAGAAAAATTACAAATAAACTAAATAATTAATTCAATTTTATTTCAGACAAAAAAAAAACACTTACGGTTCCATTTTGTGACTTTTTCAATTTCTCTTTTCTAAATTTTATTATAATTTTAATAAATTTTATATAATTTTTTGTTTAATATTTTAAAAACAAAAAAATGATTAATGTTTTTTTCTTCGAATTAAATTTTCAGACAAAATTTATTTTTATAATTTTTTGCACTTTTTTTTAAATTTTATTTTGAAAATTTTTCAGTTTGGTGGCACCAGGCACAAAAGATCTTTTTTGTGTGAAATTTTCAGTTTCACGTTAATTCACTTGGAAATTTCAAGACAAAATAACTACTCGATTTGTTTAATTTGTGTGTTTTTTACGAAAAAAATACAAAACATTTTTTTATATTCATATTCCTTCCTCGATGTACCCCCTGCAAAAGCATGTACATTCTTCATACATATAGTAAATCGTACATATATTTGTATCTATATATTTAATATTTTTTTGTCTGTACATAGATATTTAAATGTGTATGTAGTTGTGGAGGAGGAAGCTAAGATATTGAACATTGAAAGGCAAAATACAAATGATCTTGGTCGCACAGTGTGTTCAAATCGATGTTTTTGGGAATTAATTGTAAAACATTTGAAACGTGTTTTTGAGTTAATTTAGTGTAGTACAGACCCATATCTGCTCAAGGGTGTAGTCAGTCACCTTCCAAATTTGGCCACTTAGGCCAAATGATCACGCTGCCATAATAAGAGCCGCACAGTAATCCTAAAACTTTTTTTGAAAATAATTCTGTAATTTTGACCCTTTTTAAGGAATTTATCACATTTAAAGATGGGCTATTTAAGAGTGCATATCCATATCTGGTCAGGCCAAAAATTTATTTATAAAAAAAGATTCCTACTTTCCTGGTGGAAATACTGTATAAAACATGTTCAACATTTTTTTACTGAATTGATCAGGTCATTATAAGAGCCGATTTTTTTTAAATAATTCTGTATCTTTGAAACCATAAAATATTTTTTAACAAAATTTCACATGGAAGTTCTTAAGGTGTTTTCCAATTGAATTGCATAATTACATATTTCTTGTGGGTTCATGAGTCGGGAAATGGACCCCAAATCAAGCAAGATAAAGAGAGAAATTCTCTATAAATTTAGAATTTATCAAAGTTTTCTATAAATAAAGAATTTATGGAAATTTTTCCATTAATTAAGAATTTATCGAAAATTCTCTAGAAATAGAGAATTTTCTCTATAAATAAAGAATTTATCAAAAGATCTTAAAATAAGGAATTTATCGAAAATTCTCCGTTAATTAAAAATTTATCGAAAATTCTCTATAAATGAAGATCTAAAAATAAGGAATTTATGGAAAATTCTCTATAAATAAAGACTTTATCGAAAATTCTCTATAAATTAGGAATTTATCGAAAATTCTCTATAAATTAGGAATTTATCGAAAATTCTCTATAAATTAGGAATTTATCGAAAATTCTCTATAAATTAGGAATTTATCGAAAATTTTCTATAAATAAAGAATTAATCGAAAATTTTCTATAAATTAAGAATTTATCGAAAATTTTCTATAAATTAAGAATTTATCGAAAATTTTCTATAAATTAAGAATTTATCGAAAATTCTCTATAAATTAGGAATTTATCGAAAATTCTCTATAAATTAGGAATTTATCGAAAATTCTCTATAAATTAGGAATTTATCGAAAATTTTCTATAAATAAAGAATTAATCGAAAATTCTCTATAAATAAAGAATTTATCGAAAAGTCTCTATAAATTAGGAATTTATCGAAAATTCTCTATAAATAAAGAATTTTCTCTATAAATAAAGAATTTATCAAAATATTTAGAAAATATAATAGAATTTGTCGAAAATTCTCTATAAATAAGGAATTTATCGAAAATTCTCTATAAATAAGGAATTTATAGAAAATTTTCTATAAATAAGGAATTTATCGAAAATTTTCTATAAATAAGGAATTTATCGAAAATTTTCTATAAATAAGGAATTTATCGAAAATTTTCTATAAATAAGGAATTTATCGAAAATTTTCTATAAATAAGGAATTTATCGAAAATTTTCTATAAATAAGGAATTTATCGAAAATTTTCTATAAATAAGGAATTTATCGAAAATTTTCTATAAACTAAGAATTTATCGAAAATTTTCTATAAATTAAGAATTTATCGAAAATTTTCTATAAATTAAGAATTTATCGAAAATTTTCTATAAATTAAGAATTTATCGAAAATTTTCTATAAATTAAGAATTTATCGAAAATTTTCTATAAATTAAGAATTTATCGAAAATTTTCTATAAATTAAGAATTTATCGAAAATTTTCTATAAATTAAGAATTTATCGAAAATTTTCTATAAATTAAGAATTTATCGAAAATTTTCTATAAATTAAGAATTTATCGAAAATTTTCTATAAATTAAGAATTTATCGAAAATTTTCTATAAATTAAGAATTTATCGAAAATTTTCTATAAATTAAGAATTTATCGAAAATTTTCTATAAATTAAGAATTTATCGAAAATTTTCTATAAATTAAGAATTTATCGAAAATTTTCTATAAATTAAGAATTTATCGAAAATTTTCTATAAATTAAGAATTTATCGAAAATTTTCTATAAATTAAGAATTTATCGAAAATTTTCTATAAATTAAGAATTTATCGAAAATTTTCTATAAATTAAGAATTTATCGAAAATTTTCTATAAATTAAGAATTTATCGAAAATTTTCTATAAATTAAGAATTTATCGAAAATTTTCTATAAATTAAGAATTTATCGAAAATTTTCTATAAATTAAGAATTTATCGAAAATTTTCTATAAATTAAGAATTTATCGAAAATTTTCTATAAATTAAGAATTTATCGAAAATTTTCTATAAATTAAGAATTTATCGAAAATTTTCTATAAATTAAGAACTTATCGAAAATTCTCTATAAATTCGGTATTTATCGAAAATTTTCTATAAATTAAGAATTTATCGAAAATTTTCTATAAATTAAGAATTTATCGAAAATTTTCTATAAATTAAGAATTTATCGAAAATTTTCTATAAATTAAGAATTTATCGAAAATTTTCTATAAATTAAGAATTTATCGAAAATTTTCTATAAATTAAGAATTTATCGAAAATTTTCTATAAATTAAGAATTTATCGAAAATTTTCTATAAATTAAGAATTTATCGAAAATTTTCTATAAATTAAGAATTTATCGAAAATTTTCTATAAATTAGGAATTTATCGAAAATTATCTATAAATTAAGAATTTATCGAAAATTATCTATAAATTAAGAATTTATCGAAAATTTTCTATAAATTAAGAATTTATCGAAAATTTTCTATAAATTAAGAATTTATCGAAAATTTTCTATAAATTAAGAATTTATCGAAAATTATCTATAAATTAGGAATTTATCGAAAATTATCTACAAATTAAGAATTTATCGAAAATTTTCTATAAATTAGGAATTTATCGAAAATTCTCTATAAATTAAGAATTTATCGAAAATTCTCTTTAAATTAAGAATTTATCGACAATTTTCCATTAATTGTACTATAAATCGAGTATTTATCGAAAATTATCGAAATTTTATGTTTATGATTTAATTTGATTTTTTCAATTTTTTTCCAAAAAGGTGGTTACATTTTTTCCCTAGAAATCAACTATTTACCTATGGACTGTGCGTGTTTTTTCTAATTCCGAAAGAATTTCTAACGTAAATGCAGCCAAAACAAATCCAAGGGCATTAGGGAAAACACTTTCACTGTTAGAACTATCGGAATTATGTTATTTTTCAAAAAATTGCCTTAATCATTTTGAAGAGAAAAAAATGTCAAAGCTAAAATTGTCGAAAAGTATCGTGTTCATATAAATAAATTCATTAGCTATACACTGTAATGGACCAAACTCCTTGCAATGGCAGATTTTCTTAGAAGAGTAAATTTTAAAACAAGTTTTTTTTCAGAATAAAAATTTTGGGTATTTTTGAATGAAAAATTGGGAGTTTTTTTCCAGATCTTCGTTAGAGACAAGTTGGTGCATATTATATTTCATAATTTCATAGTTTATTTTTATAGAATTTATTAAATGTCAAATATTATTTGACTGCACCCCTGACCAGATAGGGTTTTATACTCTATTTGGTCAGGGACTCAAAAATACCTCAGGTTTAAATATGTGAAACTTCATTAGAACATTTTAGACTTTTCAAAAAGTTATTAAATTTCCTTCAAAAAAAATCGATTTCAACACACTGTGCAACGATCGTTCGGAAGAGGAGATACAAATTTAAAAATTTGAAACGATCGGATGTTGGGGATTTCTGAGTAAATAAAGTAAATAATAAAAATTGCGTTTTTTACATTTTAATGAATTAAAATAATTTTTTTTGTACTCAAAAAATACATAAAATTTATTGTTCGAAAAATGGAAACAATATTTTTCACTTATTTTTTTCTCTTTCGTGATGCATTCAGAGTTTTATAAACAAAATTATGAAACAATGAATTTTTATTGTTTATTATTTTTTTTTTTTATTAAAAAAATAGATTCTTTGTTGCCATTGTATCTGTAACTAAAAGTATATTGTATCCACCAAAAGTATCTTTATACCTAAATAACGGTTAAAGTTAAATGTTGAAAAGTTTAATGACCCCAAATGGTTTTAAGGACAATGAAGAAAGTTCCTATATTACTTTTTTATTCCTGGTAATGCGTAAAGTAATCAAATCTATTTATCTTTCTTTTTTCTTTTTTTGGCACATTTTGTATTTTTTATACCCTCCACCACATGTGGTGAAGAGGGTAATATTAAGTTTGTCATTCCAAGCTCAGATCCTTAATAAGAAGTGTCAGAAGTCAATGAAATTTGGCCTGAGTATTTGTTATTGTCCTAAAAAGTTTCATATAATATATATAAATCGATTGATTATATTAAAATATATAGAACGACATCTGAAACAACCTCTAAGTTCAAGCGAAGAACTATCGAACAATCTTCAATTATTTTCAATTATAAATCAAAATCGCTTTAGTAGAGAAAAAAGTTATAGCAAAAGACACAACGAATTTTATAACTCTTTAACTGTTCCTGTGTTATATCTAATGACAAACTGTTATAAATTATACCGGTTTTTGGTGAATGTGTATATAAGTGTGTATGTACGTACACACTAATATAATGTATTTATTTTTACACGCATTTGCTGTGAAGGGTATTGAAGATTCGGCGAAGTCGTATATAATATTTTTTTTTCTCCAAAAACATGTGAAATGAAAAACATTTAATAAAATTTTATGATCCAATAATAAGTTGTTTAATTTTAATATTTTGATCTAAAAAAGCAAAAATATTTATTTATGTAACCAAACACATTCATCCAGATACTAGATACATATACATATACATAAATAACACGCTCTAAAGTTTTTGGCAATAATTCAAATCGATTATCATGCAGCTGGATGGGTACATTTTCTTTTTTTTTTAAATTTAACATCATTCACATTGAAAATCGTCTCATAATGTAGTTTAGGTCAAGTAAATTATATTTTATTTTCTTTTGTGACAAAAACATTTCAAAGTTATCTTCATATATCTCTTTAACGCACAAAAATTCCCAATGAATTATGTTCTTAATATATATAATGATTTTGCATTTTCTTTGAAAAAAATATTTTTTTCTTTATAAAGAAATTATAACCAGAAAAAATCCTTTTTAAAAAAATATATTTTTATAGAAAATTTTAAGGGAAAATGTTCTATTTTTAGATAAATTTTTTATAATTTCATAAGTAAATTTTAATAAATTTTTTTTTAATGAGAAATTTCTAAAAAAATTTATTTAAGAAATTAAAAATCTTTTTGTAAGAAATTTTTTAAAAAAATTATTTTATTAGAAATTTTTATAAAATTTTTCAAGAAATTTTTTTAAGTGTATTTTTATATAATTTTTTATGAGAAACTTTTAATAAGACCAAGTTTTATAAAGATTTCATAAAGATTTTTTTTGAAAATTTTATTTTTTTAAAGAAAAATCTTACAAAGAGATTTTTTTAATTTCTTATTAAAAAAATAATTTTCGAAAATTTCCTATAACAATATTTTTTTGTTATAAAAAAATGTTATAAGAAATTTTCGAAAAGTATTTTTTTAATAAGAAATTAAAAACTGTTTTTAAGATTTTTCTTTAAAAAAAATAAAATTTTCAAAAAAATCTTCATGAAAAGAAATTAAAAATATCAATAGATATAGAACTTGGTCCTATTAAAAGTTGGCCGAGCATTTAAAGGTCTTTTGTCAAACTTTTTCCAATGTTATTAAACCGTACCAGAAGGACTTGTCAGTTGATAGAAAACCTGAATTAGGTAGAAGGAATGGGCCACATGATGTTTCTAAAGCAAAAAAAGGGCTCCCAACTTATTTAATAGAAAAGTAGCTCCGACTATTTGGTACGAAAAGTTTTAAAAACATACAAGGTTTAAAAAGTTCCTGACAGGAACGCTGCTTAAAATTTAGAGGCCAAAAAACAGAGCACGAAAGTCAAGTTTTCTAAAAAAATATATTCTTGCTGCATAATGGATGGCAAAATGCATATTTCGGCAAATTTTTCGCAATTTCCTGATCAACATTTTTATGTTGCTCAAGCTCGAGGGAATGTTGAAGAAATGTCCAGCACCCAGAAACAGTCAAAATTTTCAAAAAGTTTTTTGGTATGACAAGCAATATGCAGTAGCAGCAAAAGGAGCCGAACATTTGTTTCAACGGGCTCTATAAATACCGAAATTTATATCAAGAAATGTTTACAAAATGGCCGCTTCCATTCATAACACTTCAAAATGTGTCCACTTATTTTTAGTCTGATAAACAAGCCCTTGAGTGATACATGAACAATAAAGTGGTATTTGTATCAAACAAAGACAAATCCTTCAAACGGCCCGAAGCTAAGGCCAGAGGAGAGATATTGTGCTCTTGTTAAAAGGAAAGAAGAGCACAAAAAATGTGGTAAATTTAAAGCGAAGATGGAGAACCTGTTCGATCATAGTGACAGAAGTCATTAAAAAAAAACCTTAATGGAAGAGTTTTAAAAATGTCTTTAATATGAAAAAAATAATAAAAATATATATATAAAAATCGGTTTTGTTTGGGACTTATAGTCTTCAAAGAACTGTATAACATTAAAAATGTAGGATGGATAGGATCAGGGTGAGTGGCAAATATTAATTATCGAATATCTAAAGAACTACTACAATGAGAATTTTCATAAATGGACTGTTGCACTGCACAAAATGTAGGATGGGCAGAACCTAAAGGAGGAGTACACCAACCCCCCATACAGATATTGATTATCGGACTATTTCATCGAGAGTTTCCAAATTTTCGTCTCTTTCCTATGAAACGGTTTTAATGGAAAAAATTATTAAGGCTCTGGGAAATTTGGCAAAATTCCTCCTGGTGTTATTTGTGAATTTTTATTCGAGATCAAGCACTGGGTTAAAAACTAGCTCGAAATATCCCATAATCATGATCCGAAAATATGGAAATTATGTAATGAAATGAAAAATTAATTATATTAGAAAATCCAGGTCCTAAATATTCTAAAATTAAAAGATATAATTTTTCACAAATAAAAGGATTTTATAAATTTGCAACTCTTTATTATGTCTAGATATTTATAAAACCCTAAAGCGGGAATACATTTTTACTCCTTCAAATGTAAATAAGACTTTTTTGTAATCTAAATAGATTCTCATATCAAAATAATGACACTTTCAAAAATTTTTTATTCAAATATTTATCAACAATTAATTAAAAAAGTGTAATTTTTCTATATAAATTGAGTCAGAAAGTGGGAGGTGTTTAAAATTTAACAAATATGCGATATTTTGAAGTAATTATTATAATAAAACATTTCGTTGATTTTGAATCCATTAAAATTGACATAAATTTTTTTAATCAAACTTTTTATTACACAACAAAATGAATAATTATTATAATTTTTATGCTAAAATGTTAAGGGTATGTCTCTTAGGGTATTTTATTTATTATAAATAAGATTAAATATTCTTAATAACTTTTTTGTTTTAATTGTCTGCCAAATAAAAAGAAATGAAATGTATTCTTTATTTTTGGTCACACTGTTGATTTCATTTTAATAACTGAAATGAAATGAAATGAATTGAAATAAAATAAAATAATGTTCGTTTTAACTTTGTTTCATGTTAAATATTAATAAAAAGAAAGAGAAAGAAATATATATATTTATACAAATGTAAATAAGATATATTAATGTACATTTATATTCTTGTTAAAGTTAAAGTTTGGACACTGTTTGCAAAAGAGTTTTTTTTATTTATCATTTCATTTATGGTTTCATTTATTTACTTTTTTTCAGACGCACTATTTTATTTTCAAATTTATTTATTTATTTATTTGTAAATATATATTTTAGATATGTAAATATGTATAAAAGTATATAATATAATTATGACTGAATGTATGTTTATACATGTTTACTAAATAGTATGACATTTTAATTTGAATTGGTCTTAGGGTTACAGGACATTTTTGTTGTTATTAGGGGGTGTAATTTTTTTTTCGGGAAAAATGAGTTCTTTTTATTAGAAATCGATTTTGAAATTATAAAAAAAAATTTATCAATTATTAACGGAACATTTTTTCCAGACAGAATCGTTTATTTTTTAATAAATTTGTAATTTTTTCTAACGACTGGATGGATTTGTATGAAATTTAACACAAAAGAGCAGAGGAGTATGACATTATAACATTGTGACTTTAAACCCAATTGGCGCTCTGCATGTGGAGTTATGGGAACGCGAATTTTTGGGTAACTCGAATATAAAATGTGTGTTTTTAAACTCGTACCAAATTTTTGTTTCTCATTCAATTTTTTATTTCCTTGTAGCCCCTGATGAGACCTTTAAATATTTAATAATTTTAAGAATTAAAAGAAAACAAGCAAAATGTTGTATTCGACTTTGTCGCATTTTAAACACCCTTCATCACATACAACCTACAATAGTACCCAGTTTCATAAGACAATAATAAAACCAACAGAGCAAATTTTAGTGTGAGCAAGTCAAAATCGTACACAACAACAACAGTGATTCAGGTTTGATTTGTTGACTCAGAAGAAGATTAGGAGAATGTAATTGTCTTCTTCGTACAAAGGAAAATTACATATTTTAATTGAAGATCTAAAGATTTTTATCAAGATAAAACTTAAGTAAATATTTCAGGTACCTTTCATATAACATTCAGGTACCTCACATACAAATGTACTCCCTGAATGAAGTTTTAAGCTATAAAAGAATTTTTAACAAAAAACAATTTTAACAAAACATTTGAATAAAAGTAAGACTTATGATATTTTAAATCGATGAACCCAATTGTGCTTGAGCCGGTCAATTGCTTTTCATAGGTGCCATACAAGCAGCCTTTAAAATATCACTTTCAAGGGCTTAATTTTACATATATGTTGGTATTATAATAATAATAATTGATCAAAATAAAATAAATAAAAGCATTAAATTGATATGGAAAAATATACGAGGGTCAGTCAATTATTTTAATGTGGCTCTCATTTAACTCCCCACAAAAATTCATTTAAAAACGCCTAAATTTCACATAAATATTAGTTTCACAATAATGTACTGCACACTTAAGAATAATTCAAAAAATGTACGAGGGTCGTTTATAAAGTTTTCGTAAATTCCGTTTAATAATCATATTGTGGTGCTGATCGACTATTTTATTTTTAATTGTTTTAAATTATTTTTGCGTTTGTTTTTAACTCAAGCGTTTGTCGTGGAACTAAGTCTTATTAAAAAAGGACGGGTCTTCTAGAGGTCCTTGAAAAATCATTTAAAAAATATAAATTAAAAAAATTTGAACTTTTGAATTTTTTATATAAAAAATCGAATTTTGAACCGAATTTTGATTCAAACAGAGAAACATTTTAGGAAAATTGGATAATCAAAAATCCATTATCGTTTTCAATATTTTAATTTGGTCCAAATTTTTTCTATGTAATATATATTGTAATATATTTTTTGTTTTTATTTAAAAAAAAACCGAACTTTGAACCGCAATAAGTATCTCACGAAGAAAAATTCTAGCAAAATCAGATTTCCAAATTCAATTTTTTGTTTCCGCTTTTAAATTTTTATATTTTTCATTTTTAAAATAAATATTGAAATTTTTTTAATAAAAATTACATTTTTAGATCAAAAATTATCAACTGATTTGATTCGATATTTCTTAAAGTTCCCATTTTCAATTTTGTATATCTTCCAAGCGACTCTAGAGTCCATCATGTAACCAATAATTAAAAAATAATTGGTTTACATTAAAAAAATAATAATAATAAATTTAGAAATTTTGTTTTTTAATCCAGTTTTATTGGTGATAATAATCCAGCAGGTCGATCTTAGGGAACATGGTATCCAGGAGGTTTTTTGGAAATGGTTCTAAAACCAATAATGTGATTTATCATGAACATTCATGTGGTGTTTTCTAATTGATTTGTTGTGGCACAAGTTTTTAGTAACTCCATAGAACGAGGGGTGAACCTCAAAAGTTGGTCATTTTTAAATATATAAATATTTTTTTTAATCAAAAAAAAAAAAAAAAAAAAAATAAAATAAAAAAAATATTTCTGATTAAAAAAAATTATGGATTAAAATGGAGTCAGGAAGGGCAAGGTTCAAGCTACAAGACAAGGTTTTCAAATAGGCTGAATGGTCTTCTAATATTTATCCAAACCTTGTCATGATAAAAGACAAGTAAAACGATCAAGCCCGACTTTGTTATAACCTACATATATAGTCCGAGTGAAAAACTTTGGAAAATTTTGATATTCGAATTGGAATAAATGTTGAATAACAAATTGAAATTAAAAATTCTGTTTTAAAAAATTATCTTTAAATTTCTTCCTTTTAAGCAGCAGTATTATCTTAGATTTTTAGCTTGGGCGGCAAGTTAAGGTTCTTGACATTTAAATATATCTAATAATGATATATAAAATGATTCAGTATTTCTAAAAAAAAACTCATAAAAATATACAAAAATAAAATATGTTTTTGAAAGTCAAAAAATGTTAAAAGTGGGCAAAACGGTTTTTTGGTGCCCTTTTTTCTATAAAAATTTAGAAACTGTTTAAAAATGGTTAAATAAAAAATCTAAATTTTTTTGAAATATATAAATATTTTTTTTTTTAATATTTTTGTTTTTAATAAATTATTTTTTGAAATAATTTTAAAAAAAATTATTTTTTTATAAAATTCCACAAAAATTTTTGTATGTAACTAATAATTTAAAAAAAGAGTTGTTAAGTATTCCAACGCCCCTCTTTTCAATTGCGTAATATTTAATGAAAAAGAAAAAAACTTTTTTATCTTGTATTACTTTCTTTTTCTCCTTTTTACTCACCAAAAATAAAATTTAAAAATTTCCTTGTTATTTTGCACTTTTTCTTTAAAATAATAAAATTATAATTATTTCTTTTTTTTTTAATTAAACTATAAATAATTTTTTCGTTAATTTTTTATCTTTAATATTTATATGTATAACTTTCTTATAAGTAGTTCCTTGTTAAATGAGTATTCGTAGTAAATTAAAAAAATTTATTTATGAAACACTTTTTTTGAGTTTTTTTTGCACTTGTTTAGCGTTAAAGAGAAGAAAGTGCGTTT